>VWXS01000080.1:0-148055 GCA_028584115.1 Stagonosporopsis vannaccii | reverse complement strand
AAGAACTAATTAAATAGTGCTTATAAGCTTTGCTTAAAGTATAACCTTAATATTTATATTAGCACTAGAGCAATTACTAAGATAATTACCTTAGGCTTTAGCATATTCTAATCTTTTAATAAACTACTAATCTCTAATAGATTTAATATTCTTTATAGAAACTAAAACATTCTTTGTGCTACCATCAATAGAGAATAGGTGCGCATGGACAGAATCATTATTAGGAAAGATCTGAGCTGTTAAAGCTACTTCACCATCACCACCAAACACTTCAACCGACGACCAGTCAATAAGGATGCGCAGTTTAACTTTTCCGTCTTTGTTAGCTGCAAGTGGGGCATAGAAGCTTGAGGCAAATGTTGCGTCAAAGTCAACGACGCCGGAATTGGTTCTATCAACGGTGACCTGCTTGGTTGTGAAGTCGTATGCGATGCGAGTTTGTTCCGAAAAGTTTGATGATGCGCGGACAACGATGCCAAAATTGGGCGTCTTGGAGGGTGCAGCTGGGCGGTCGGAAAAGGAAAGCTCAATGTCCAGAGCCTTGCCGGAGAACCCAAGTGTTGTATTTCCTTCAGGAAGCTTGCTCCAGGTACGAGAAAAATGATGTAATTGAGGAAGTGTGACCGCGGGTTCTTGCACCAGGGTCGCCCTGGCATTAATGTTTTTCAAATACAGTTTGCGAGGTATCGACATGGCACTACGCCAGTGACTGGTAGGTATGATGTTGCCGTATTGCCAGTTATTCATCCAGGCAATGTCAACCCGGTCATTTTCGGGAAGGCCATTGAAAGGAATGGCTGCATAGAAGTCAGGACCATAGTCCACCCAGTTCGCTTTCTGAACGGTGGCCTGACTGTTGGAGAAGGAGATAGCATCAACGTTGATATGGCCCCAGCTGCCGGTGAGGGAATCAACGATCTCAATAGTAGCATCTTGACCGATGTAGGCACTAACATCCCAGCCACTCCATCCGAGGGCCTCGACATTCTGACCAGTAGCCGTGCGCACTATTTTGCCGTTGATTTGCAAGTTGATCGCGGTTTTACCTGGGTTGTAGCCGCCACCGACAAGGAAATTAATATACTTGTGTGTAATTTCGAATTTTGGAGATGTAAGCGTTCCGATTGTAGAGTCACCATCGATGAATGTGTCCACGAATCGATCTCCACGATAACCCGTTACCATTTGCTGTCCCCCGAGGGCCCCAAAAGCTGGACTAGCATTGGCAAGACCGCCTGTAGCATTCCAGCCAAGCCTTGAAAAAGTATGATTGCCTTCAAAGTCTTCGAAAAATATGCTATCCTCTGGAGCAGTCGGGGCAGGGAAGAGGCTGTCGGCATCTGCGGTGAAGGTCTTTCCATCGAAGCTACCCACAACGTATTGGGTACCTGAACCTATCGTACCAGGAGGACCACCAGGATTGAGGCTGATCTGAGCTATCCACTTGGTAGTTTTCTTCTGTCCGTCGACCTTAAGGGAGAAGATGCTGGGGCACTCCCAAACGCCACCAATAGCGTTGACTGGGCCGAACTCACTCGCCAAAGTCCAAGATCTCAAGTCAGTTGAGATGTATATCAGCAGCTTATGCAGAGCGGATAGGGCGATGACGGATATCCATGTCTTGGTGTCATCGTACCAGAACACGTATGGATCGCGGAAATCCTTGAACTGATTTTCATACGGGGCTGGCGGAAGAGGGATTACTGGGTTGTGGGCATCATCCGTAGTCCATGTCTTGCCTTCGTCCAGACTGTAGGCGATAGATTGCGCCTGGGTACCTTCCTGGACCGTCTTCCCGCTTGGCAATATCTGAGTGATGGGATACTATAAGAGGCAAAGCGATTAGCTTGGGAAGGACAGCACTCAATATTCGCTTACATATGATGTGTACATGGCCACCAATGGCACCTGATTGTCCTTGCCGAACCCACTCGTGTTTTTGACGTCTGCCACTGCGGAGCCGGAAAAAAACATTTCAGTGATGTTGTCCGGGAACCCGCGCGCCAAAAGAGCAATTGGCTGTTCGTTCCAGTGTGTCAAGTCTTTGCTGGTCGCATGGCCCCAAGACATTGCTCCCCAAGTGTTGCCTCCAGGATTATACTGGTAGAACATATGGTAAACGCCTTTAAAGTACAACAGCCCGTTGGGGTCATTCATCCAGTTCTTTGCAGGGGTGAAGTGGTACTGCGGACGATAAGGTTCATTGTAGGACTGGCCTATTACGGCTCCGAGAATGCTCAGTACTACCACCGCAAGTTGAAGGAGGCCGACAGCCATTTTGAAATTATACATGAAGTATATGGCTGATAATTGTTTCACTCTCGTGATTAAAGTTTGCGGACTGAGTTGTTGCGGTGATCAAGTGCATCAAGGTCCGATCCTTTTATACACTCTGTCACAGATTTCCACTAACCGTAGTATTATTCGATAATAACACATCCTCCCTACTATCTTGTGAGACACACAGTCTATCGAAATCCCAAGATCGAACCAATCAGGGCACGGTGGGGCGAGCAGGCCCCTCCACTTCATGTGACATTGAAGTGGGACTGGATGATGCTGTGCTACTCAACATGCAGGGCCTGTTTGCTTGCTGATGGCCTCTGAGATTTCCCCATGGGGAAGTACTTTTTTCCAGCCGTGGATGGCCATTGCGATATGTCCTGCAATAGTTGTTGGATATAGCAGGGTATTCCGGCGAGAAACGCGGGGCTAAGCTCAGCACTAACGACTTGAGGGATGCCGCGGAGCAACCACATGTCTCGCTTGGGAAGTCAAGTTTCCTAATTCAAGAAACGGTAGAATATTCGGTGCGTTCGTCGGTAGGATTGAGCAACTTTGAGTTGACTGATCATGAGGTGGAAACTGTGGTATCTGTACAGCCCCGGAGGTGAGCCTACAGCCTCGGGTGATCTTCACACCCGTGGCTTGCAGAATGTCTGACCCGGTAAAATGAAAATTGCCATGTTATAATGATGCGTCGGAAAATCTTCCGGGATGGACGCTATTCAACCAATGTGAGCATGAAACACTCATCGCTCCAACGCGATTATTCTAAATGTTGCGCGGATGGCTCGCAAGAATCTGACCCTCAGTCCCGTAGTAAATTTCTACCCACTACCTGGTTGGATTGAATTGCAGCCTCCCTAGTAAGACGCTGCGATGAAGCTGCGCAAGAAGAATTTTAGGTTAAGTTGGAAAAATCTTCTCCGCTAGGAACAGCAACCCAATTTATTGCTCACTACATTTCACAAGAATGATGTGCTTGTGTGCGATAGGAATTGCCCTTGTCAGAACCCGGTTTTGACGTAGGTACTGGCCACGCTCAAGTACACGAAGAATTTAGCACAACGCGTCCTTTGGCTGATGGACATGGACGTGTCGAGATAGGCGGTGGCTCTAGAGTGAGGAACAGACTTTCTGATCGGAAAGATCTAACAGAAATCCTTGCTATGTCGGAATGTGCAACCTGAACTAAGTGCTGAGCCTATAATAACAGTTGTCTAGGGAGATAATTATGTTTCTTGTAGGCTCTTAGAAGTCTGCTAGTTTACATCGACTGAGATTTCCCAATGGCAAGTCTCCAGATTTTATGAGCTTCCTCGACGTTCACCACTGAGCTTGAACTCCAAGCCACATGCTCGTCAGGTCGAACGATGACAGTGTCTTTACCCCAGATCGAATATACGTGGTCCTCTCCCTGCAAGTGAACATGTTTGACAGGAACGTGAAGTTCACTTGCTGCGGCCAGAAGTGCATGCACGCTGGAATCACTTTTCGTGAATGTCACAAGCGACCATTCTTTTCCGAGATGATCGAACACGGCCGAGCCATCTGAGAGAAAAACGTGGGGCGCACGACTACCGGGGCAGGTGGAGGGTACGTACCGTGATGCCAGCCACTCCGGTTTGCTCTCCTTGCCGTCAGGCGGATGAATGACTCCTGACTCGTATACATAGCCCATCTCTATCCCAAGGTCTGTATTCTCTCCATTGTGTGTTTGATAGTGCTCATGTATACGACGTCGAACATTCGCCCCTTCTTCGCATGACCAGTCGACCCGATGGGGATCTCCACCTTCAAGTAACTGAGCTACTGAAAGATGAACTTGCATATGACTTCCAGAGTGATCAACGCTGCGCAAAGCCACTGGGCGCCGTTCGGCCTCGTACGACCTAAGAAGTTCCGGTCCACCGTAAGTGATTGCGCCAGCTAGCTTCCAACCTAGATTGTAGGCATCACTAATGCCCATGTTCATACCATAGCCTCCCGTAGGTATGTTTTGATGAGCTGCATCTCCAGCAATAAAGACACAGTTATTGAGGCTAGACCATCTTTGCGCCACAGCAATACTGGGTGTCCAAACTGAACGAACAAGAATCTCGTCTATTTCGATCTTGTATTTGCCGTGCAGGCCGCCTAATACAGTGTGGACTGCATCTTCTGAGTTAATTGGTGAGATATCGGTGTCAGGCGGCAGGAAAAGATGAATAGTCCATGTGTCGATCTCATCCTGAGCGATGATCACTCCGCCAAAAGCCCCAGGCTCCATGATGAAGAATATGTGCCAGAATTGACCTTGTTTATGTAATCTTGTTAGGTCCTTAGATTTGAAATGGACAAGAAGCGCGCAGCTTGGCCTGGAACCTTCGATATTAGCCTGAATGTTTCAATGAGATCGACCACAAAGAGGAGCAAAGATCAGCTTACATCGGACCACCATCGAGCGGAAAATTGAGAGCTTTTCTCACAACACTCGAAGCTCCGTCACAACCAACGAGATATTTAGACTTGAACCTTGTAATGGCATTTGTTCGTATGCATGTAGCAGTTGTTCTTGCGTGCCCATCTTCAGAAGTGACATCTTCGACTCTCCAACCAAATCTGGCGTCAATTCTAGGGTCCTTCTCGCACAACTGTTTTAGCCAAGCTTCGAAGTGAACTTGGGATATTCGTTGCCAAGGTTCTCGGGGTTGGCTACCATCATTCTGGATCTCAATATGGGCTCGAAATTCGTCAACGCTAGGAAGCGACCATCTGGTGATCGGTTTCTCCATAGAAAGGCCAGTGGAGATGAGGACGTTGTGAGATATATGTGGTGGAACCCCCTTCGCACGAAGTCCTTCTGACAGCCCGAGTCTCCGAAAGATCTCCATAGATCGTGCATTTGTGAGGTCCATCTTCGGCCATTTCGTCGTTGTTTCGTTCCTCTCGAGTATGACCGAACACACCCCGAAATGCGATAGTACAGTAGCTAGGAGAAGGCCTACTGGCCCTCCGCCTGCAATCAGTATCGTATCCTCTGGCAGGTTCTCCTCCAGATGGATAATTTCGACCATCGTGACAAAAGTCTGAAACAGTCTGATTTGTGCGCGTCGCAAACTGATACCGTTGAAAAAGGAAGAATCAAGGGACACAGTTTTCCTTGAACGGTTCAACTGCCCGTCGTGTAAACCAAATATAACACGAGCTTCGATGTCAGGTGCAAGGCCCCGGGCGCAAGGCCTCGGGTAGCTGGCGCTGAGTGGATACTACAATGCTTGGCTTCCGAGGCGGGGTTCTAGACGCAGTAAGTACGTGATGGTAGTTTTTGCTTCCGAAACAAATTGCTTCCGGAGGGACCACCTGACGAACTAACGCTTAGAGCTTTGTAGGAAAGCGCTTTGTTCGATGGTTGGCAGTCATCCCAGAAATGTCAACAACGAAAATCGCATACTGCCTCTGAGCTGAGATCGTTATCAGTCCTAATCCTCGACTATGATCTCTTTCGAGCATCTATTTCGTTTCAAGAATCTTTCAGGAGAAATATGGTATGCTAACATCTCGACTACAAAGCTGGCTCAAGGGTCATTGATCGGCTCTACAGTAACAGTTCTCAAGGGGAATACCCCTTGGGATCTTGAATTGAATGATTTGAGTCAACAAGAAACTGTGGCGGAGGTAAGAACCCCTAGCGGTACCCTTTAGATTGCGTGTGATGGTTAGCATCGATTACGCACCACATCACAGTCCGGGAAACACTAATCTTAGTTACCAGATCCTCTGCCCACTACCGTACACACCGTTATTTGTCTGTGCTGGCTTGAATTACAAGCAGCATGCTCTCGAGGCTGGTGTACTTGTTGTGTCTGATCATCGCATGCGCTCTTCCTGACCAAACCGGTTCCAGATGAAAACGTCGCTGTATCCGGTCACCTTCACGAAACCGCCAGGTAGCATTCTTCGAGAGGATCATAGTTCAATATGGCATACTGACGATTGGATCTAGATGCCCTTGCTGGTCCATACGAAGATATTCCTGTCCATCCAGAGTGCAAGTTTATGGACTACGAGGTAAAAATGAAATCTTAGCTTGTCTGAAGATGCCGATACCTCCAGGCCGAGCTCTGCTTTGTGATTGGCAAAGACTGTAAGAATGTGTCCACGTTTGAGGACGCCATGCAGTTTGTGCTTGGATTTACAGCAGGTAACGACGTGTCTTCTCGATACTGGCAGCAGCCCGAAGTTTCTGGAGGTCTGCACGGTAGCGCGAAATCATTTGACAAGTTTGCGCCCATCGGGCCCGTCATCACCTCTCTGCAGTCCATCGGAGATCCTCATAAACTATCGATCAAGGCGTTTGTCAATGGCGAGCCCCGGCAATCCGCTCGGACCGATGACTTCATACATGACATACCGGCCATCATAAGGCATCTGAGTAGAGGTGTCACATTACGCAGAGGCACTATCATCATGACCGGGACGCCAAGCGGGGTCGCGGCGTTTATGAAGCCGCCTCAATGGCTGAAGCATGGCGACGTCGTGGAAGTGGAGATAGAAAATATAGGGAGGATCGAAAACAAGATTATGTTCGAGCATTGAGATTTTATGGAAGGTAGCCGCGAGAAATCGCGCAGTGATTGCATAGCAAGATTTAAGACTCAGCATCCTATTGCGACAGTTTGGAAGTTCCGTCCATGAGCAAGCAATGGAAGAAAAACATCCCACAGCTTATTTCATATGCTCTGGTACTCCCCGCGCTCCTATCTCTACTCGTTTACACAGACTGCGTTCATCCTCTCCTTTTTGCAAACGTTGAATCATATCTTCAGGGTCGAAATCTACACCAATCGGATTCTCAGCGAACTCCTTCGACTTCATGAAATTCGTTGCATCCTCTGCGTTCTCAAAGTTGTCCACCTGCGTTTCAATTTGATTACCGTCTGGATCTTTGTAGTAGATAGAAGTTGTTGGCCCATGATTCACAGGCCAGAGAGGGAGGATGCCGTGTGTTTTGCGTTGTCGATAAGCCAGTAAAAGGTCGGAAAGGTTATCGAAAGTAAACGCTATGTGTTCCAAGCCGCAGCTTGTGGCTTGCTTTGATTCAGTGCCTGGAATAGCGAGAATAGCAATACGATGGTGTTCGTCGTCGTAGGAGAGGAAAGCCAACATCTCATTTTCGTATATGACCTGCGCGCCGAGAAAGACGCGGTAGAAGTCTACCATGGATTTAAAATTGTTGGTCCGCAGCACGACATGCGCAAGCTTCGTTGGAGATTTTACCACCCCGTGTGGGGCATCGAAGTCGACAGTCATGCCGGGCGATTGGGGGACACTTCAGAACGAGGTCAGATGATGATAGCAAGAAGGAAAGAAATTTAGGGTGGGATCTTGACTATCCCATGCCTGTCAGCGAAACTTAACATGTGTTTGAGGGGTTCGGATACTAAGGGACGACGAAGCCAGCACCGTGTCGTGCGCGGCAGACATTGCCTCGGAGCAATTTTGGTTCCGATCCAATGACAACTCACACTACCCCGCCATCCGACTTCCCCTCCCATTCCTACCCCACAAACGTGCTCCCTGCACGGTCATCTAGGTTAGTCTTTAACAGCCGTTACACATGATCTGGAGCGAACTGACATGACACCGCGTAGGATACTTCTGCCTCCCGCCCGAAATGTCCTCCGCTCTTCCTTCGTTCGGAGGCAGATTATCTAAGATCACCACTGCATGCGATCGATGCCGTCAGAAGAAAATCAAGTGTAATGATTATGTGCCCGTTACTTGTCGTACTGCACGCTAATTCTCTCCATGCAGGTGACGGATCACAGCCATGCAACAGCTGCGTCGTAAGTACGTGTCACCTCGCGCAGGATCGAGAAATAATGCTCAGAAGCACCATCGGGCTGAGTGCCACTATTCACGCACATCTCGAAGACATCGTGGTCCTGCCAAGAATAGGTCCCGATATTTGCAGGAGCGTCTCATCCATGTTGAGCAGCTTCTAAAGGCAGCTGGTGTTCGCGATGAATCCCTGACGCATTCACCGCCAGCTGTGAATCACCAAACCCCTGGAAACAATGCGCATCAGACAGAGTTGCTGCAAGGACCTTTAATAATTAGCAGCTCCTACGATGCACAGATACCCCCCCATAGAGCGGTTGGACCTCACACGAGTGATTCTAACACTAGTCAGCAATTGGTGAACGACGTGGTTGCAAACTGGAATCCTGCAGTCCGTGGGGTCGAAGAAAATGCGAGATCACAAATGTACCCATCTCAAAACAGTCCTCCACAATCATCGCCAGCCACTCTGAAGGCTGTGGCGGCAGACCTTGGTGGGCACGTAGCTTCTCTGCACCGTTCCGGCGAGACGATTTCAGAACAACATCAAACATCGTCTTGCAATGCATCTGCATGTACCACCCCGGTAGGCATAGAGACTTCAGGAGCTGTGCTGCAGCCACGCTCAATCCCTTCTTTACCAGCACATTCTCGGGATCCTGTCAGCCGTGACGAGCTCCATGGTCCCAATTCTTATCTTTCTGTTTGCACTGACCTGGGCACTGAATGGATAAATTCACGCATTGGGCACTCCAACTTCGATTCTTGTGCTGCTGAAATGATCTTTAACATCAATCGAAAGTTGAAGCTTCATACCAGGCTCGACGCTGAGAGAGTTCCTGAACCACTCGAACCAAACGCAAGACTTTTCACAAACGCATATTTCGAGGAAAGCTTCGAGGCCACCTTTCAAACCATCGATCGGCACAGGTTTGAAGCACGCCTGCAAGAACGATACACCCGCTGTTCGCAGGACGACGATCCTGCGTGGTATGCGTTGCGGAACATTGTTTTTGCATTTGGGTGTAGGATAGTGTCCTTTAAATCTCACTCTTGGACAGAAGCCCAGAAATTATCCCGCGGATACTTCGAAAATGCGCTAAGTGTTGAGGCTGATCTACTACACGGTCCGTCCAGAATGACAGCAATACAAGCACTTGTTGTCATGGTAGGTACTTCCTCTTTCGAAATTTAACCGGCACATATCGATCACAAGTATAATGAGACATCTGCTAAACAATTATCAAGGCTCTATTCTCTGAAGGAACTGGCTGTGCCAAGCTAGAATATATGCTTGTGAGTTGCGCAGCTAGGTTAGCGCATTCTCGGGGCCTGCATCTCCGACCGACATCGCCCTCAATCTCTTTAGAAGACTCCGAAAGGCAGAAATGGCTTTTTTGGATGATCTACTGTTTAGAAAAACATTTGACGCTGCGTGCGGGACGACCATCGGTACGCTTCATGGAATCTCGAGAAAACACTTGAGAAACTAAGACCAGACATCAGATTCTTGATGATGACGATATCAGCTGTGAAAAGCCCAGCTGGTCACCTAGCAACAATCCGATTATGGTAGAATATTTTGGACACATGGTCCAACAAGCCTCTATTTCATCCAAAACTTACAAAACCTTGCTGACAGTAAAAGCTCGTCAAAGAAGTTTTGCCGAAAAAGCAAAGTTGGTCCAAGAATTAGACAAAGAGTTACGAGATTGGTACAATCACCTCCCGCAAACTTTCAAGTCGACAGATTCCGCCCAAAACGGTACTGTTCCAGATGGACTACGGCTTGAGCACATAATGTACCTCCATTTCTCCTATTATGGCAGCTTGGCCGTGTTACATTCTGTGTTCGGCTATCCTTGGGACGTCGGACAGAGGGACAGTGTTGAAGCCCAAGTCGATTCTAGCAACAAAGCTTTGACCGATGCCTCAAGGCAATTACTTCTGGCCACACGGTACATCCCAGTCGACGCTGCCGCCCCAACATGGTATGGAATCCATCGGAGGTCTGCTCAAATGCTAATATCTGGTCCTTCTAGGCTCGTCTTCTTCTTTCCTTTGCTTGGGATGATTAACATGTTCATATCGATTCTCAGGTTGCCCTTAGGGGAGTCGGCTCTGAAAGACGTGGCGTTGCTCGACATGGCAGCCGGCCACTTTGCTTATCTCGACTATACCACAGAAGCTATCTTTTCCTTCTCTTTCATCAAGAACCTATCTCGTTGGGCTAGGCAAGCAATTGAAAGGGCCGCAGGGGCTATTGGAGGCCAAGACGCGCTCCAAACCACGACTCGGGATGAATTCAATTCTTCCATTGATGAGAGCGACTCAACTACAGTATTGGGTGTAAGCATCACCAGTTTTTATGCCATCACATTCTAATTGTTCTGTAGCATAGCGGTATTGACCTTGATGGGATGGTTTTTGGTGATTGGCCAGTGTCCCTTCCTCTCTTCCATCAATATGAATCTTGGCCATGAGTAGTGCAGTTCGTTTAGTTTTGGCGTCTTCTTAGTCCGGTTATTTCTCCTGCAATCAGGTTCGGGCCAAGGCAGTGTGCACAAGTAGACATCGATACAATCTTAAAATAGGACAAGTCTCTTCCGAGCCCGAAATATGTTCCGAATGTCCGGTGGAATCGAGTGTGCCGAGCGAACGAAATGCGGGGTATTTCACATCCAGCAAAGCGCTCTTTTTCGCAGCGGTTGTTGCCGCTTGCCCCATTGTTGTGCATCTCTATATCCTGTTGCCCTTGCTGCTTAACAACAACTTCCCTATCCACTGTTGACGCAGCTCAGAATGCAATTCTACTCCATCTTTTCTATTGCTGTCGCCTTTTCTTTACTTTTCTATCATTCGTTATGGTGTTTACGGGTGGGCCGCCGTCCCAAGGGGTATCCGCCAGGGCCACCTACAGTACCTGTATTAGGCAATCTTCATCTTGTTCGTCGATCCACAACGAAGAGAAAGTCCCAAAACTAATACGATGAAGGTACCACATGAAAGGCCTTATCTTCAGTTCACCAAGTGGGCGAGGGAATATGGGTAAATTGCGTGCTGAGATCTCCTGGTCGGCTTAGATGCTAATTGATTCAGCCCAATCTACTCGCTGATGTTGGGAACTCGAACTTATATCATTCTTTCGTCACCCGAGACGGTTAGGGAACTTCTTGATAAGCGAAGTAGCATATACTCCTCTCGTCCCAATATGTACGTGGGTCAAGAGGTCGCTAGCGGTGGTCTGAGACTTGTAACCATGGTAAGTAACATGCAGTCATTGCTTCTTCCCTTGCTTGTTTCTTGTAGTCTGAAATCTAAGCCTGATGTTTCAGCGCTATTGTGTATGAAAGACTCTAACGAAGAGCTAGAAATACGGACAACTCTGGCGCAAAATGCACAAAATGGTTCACAACATTCTCAACATGCGAGCTGCAGTCAGTTATGTACCGTATCAGGATCTCGAAAACAAACAGATGCTTCATGATCTATTGAATTCTCCACAGGACTTCGTAGCTCATATAAGGCGCTACAGTACCTCCCTTACCACCCAAATGGTCTTCGGCTTTCGAACGTCAAACAATGACGACCCTAAGCTGAAACAACTTTTTGACGTAGGTCTTTTCTGAGGGTACAGTATATGCTATGAATAAAAATAAGCTAAGCTACCATGCAGGGCTTCGAGAAGTGGGGTGATCTTATACAAACGCCAAGTGCACAATTGCTGGATCTCTTCCCAATCCTCCAAAGATTGCCAGCGTCGCTGCGCCCAAACTATCGTTATGCTCAAAGGCTTCATGAAAGAGAGATGCAACTCTATTTGGGGCACTGGATGCAGACAAAAAGGGGCTTGGAAGCGGGTACTGGTACTGTAAGTTAGTTGCGAGTCTATCATCTCGCCGGTTCAGACTTACGCTGACCTTTTCATCTCTCAAAGCCCTGCTTTTGCAACGACGTTCTTCGCGTACAGGAACAAGAAGAGATGACCGATGAGCAGGCTGCTTACTTGAGTGGCTCGCTCCTCGAGGCGGGCTCAGATACCACAAGCTCAACTCTTGTCGGCTTTGTGCAAGCGATGCTGATGTTTCCAGAAGTGCAAAAAAGAGCGCAAGAAGAGATTGACCGTGTGATAGGATCAACCCGCCTCCCGACTATGGATGACTGGCCCAATCTACCGTACATGCGCGCTGTTGTGAAGGAGAGTATTAGATGGATGCCCACTACAGTCCTCGCTGCGCCACACAGCGTGATACAAGATGATTACTACATGGGCTACAAAATACCTGCTGGTGCTACGGTAATTTGCAATGTCTGGTTAGCATCCCCCCTTGATCTCCAGGCGCTTGTAGTCTTACAGAAATGCGTCAGGGCACTCCATATGGATCCTGAAAGAAATCCTAACCCGCGAACCTTCGACCCCAATCGCTTTGTCGGCGACCTCAGAACCGAGTTCGAGTGTGCCACCGCAAGTAATGCTTCCTCAAGGAATAACTACATCTTCGGTGCGGGGCGACGTGTTTGCCAAGGCATGCATATTGCCGAAAGATCTTTATTTCTTGCCACAGTGCGGCTGATATGGGCTTTTGAATTCAGTAGGTCTGTAGATTCAGCCACCGGAAGACTAGCGCCGCTGCCTGACGTGGACAACCTTGTGGGAGGGCTTACTGTACAGCCTGCACCTTTTGCAGTCGCTATCACTCCTCGTACCTTCGACAAAGCGCAGCATATAAGGGATATCTGGAAAGACCAAGAAGAGATGATGTTGGATAAAGTCACCAAGCAATGGAGAAAAGTGCCCGAAGGCATGGCCTTCAGTACTTATCTGCCCACCAAAGTTGACAGCTGAAATTCCTCGGTGGGCAGGTAAAGAGTTAAGATCTCAAAGACAAGACTCAATGTGAGATTTGAGATATGGAGATAGTGGAACCCCAAATTCAGTTCCTTTTTTATGTTTCACACAGTGAAGTCGGAAGGCGATTGTTCTTGTTGCCCTAGAGTATCTGGCGTTGCAAATGCATTATCCTAAACTTAAGCGTGATTGAAGAACCAAGAAGACTGCATGTCCTTTCATGCACCCAATGCGTTCATCAGTAGGAAGTTTTTGCGGGTCACAGTTAAATCCTTATCATTTCGACAGAGTATGTAAACAAATGAAAGTGAGCTCTGACGGAAAGCCTCCGAGGCACATTCGCATTGTTGTCCTGGAGGCGTGGCATATCCTTCAGATGACCGAACCCGGCCTTAAAAGCAGCCTGCCTGCGAGGTAGATTTTCGGGACCAAATTAAGGGCTTTCGCTGGGCATCTTCAGTGGTGCTCCCCTTGACATTTCAACCGTCTCTCAGACTATCGACTATCTAACAGGGAAACACAACTTCCGCCTTGCTTCAGCCATCGACTAAACACCTGACCCCGCAATGATTACATCTGATTCGTCTTAGATGGCCTGGCCGGCCACTGTTCCAAACGATACTAAACATCTGATTGAGAGGTTCTTCAGATTACTGGATGAGTCCGATGAAAGAGTTGGAGACATACTTGCCGAAGAGATCTTCACCGCCGATGGTGTGTTGAAGGAGGCGGTTGGGACATTTGTTGGATCTTCAGGTTTGTTTCCACGTTCACGAGTCGAAAAGGGGTAGCAGAGTCTGACTGTGATGTCTTCTAGATATCCGTGGATGTCGCCAAAATGCTTGGGTCGAAGTTAAGAAGCGTCATCATTCGATTCACAGAGTTTACGCGCACGATGCAAGTTGCTCAGACGTCATGCTTTTTGGAAAAGTAGATTTGGCTTTCATCGGTGGCAGGATGGTCGTTTCGGAGTTTACAGCAACATTCGTTATGGCTCGTGATTCCGAAGGCATGAACAGAATCAAATCCTTCGAGGTATGGGCAGTAAGTCTGGGTATGCAAGCGCTTACAGACGATTTGCTAACAGATCAGAATACAGCAAAGATGCCCCAAGCCTAAAGATGTTAGTGTATCATCTTATTCATAACAAAGAGATGCTATAAGAAACAGTCCGTTTTATATATCTAAGCTTGTTCATGTGTTTCAAGCTATTACAAAGTCTTTGAGGCAGAGAATTGTAACCTTTTTGAAGACTACCTGGCATAGCGTAAATGGCAATGTGTCAAAAAGCACGCACTTAATAATTATTGCTATCGTGTCTTTCTCGCATAGATTCTGCTCATCGACTAGGCTCCGGGTACTCGGTCCCAAACGCTTGCGGTACCCCAAAATCCGGGCTGCCATCTTCTCTGGCGCTGATTGGCTGAACCATGATGTACCGATTATCATCGCACGCACCACCAGCAACCGAGGTAGCATGATAGGTAATGTATGTAGTGCTGCCATCAGGACTGGTGAAGAAGCTGTTGTGCCCTGTACCAAAGTTGCCGTTCGCTTGTGATAATCCGCATCCATCACTCTTCTTCCATGCAGCGGCAGTCGCAGGGTCAGTTGCACCATCCCACTCAAGCAGCGCAACGCAGTAGTCTGGAGTCCAGCAGTAATTCGCCGAGTACGCAATATATGTTTTCCCACCGAAGTAGAGCCCATACTGGCCTTCTTGAACGGGCACCTCAGACTTTTCCCAAGGTTGATCAGGCTGAGAAATGATGGTGATGTTAGAGCTGGCTGATATGAAGTCTTCGTTGAGTTTCCGAACGCAAGTAGATTGGTGAGGTACGCCGGTCATGCATGAGTAAACGAAGTAGTTGCCCCACTCGTTGAAGCGGACGACAGTACCGTCAAGGGACCAGTCGTCTGTGACTTGGTTGGCATAACTCCATATGTCCCAGGGAGAAGGGCCGCCTACATCGCTGTCAGTCTATGAACACAAGGTGATGCTGGAAGTTGGGATTACCCTTCAATACATGCATACGTTGATCGTCCAAGTTGTTTGCATTACCAGCAGTATAGTAGAGATACCAAGCCCCATCAAAGTAGTGGATTTCGGGAGCCCAAACGCTACAGCAGCGGTTGGGGGTGGAGTCCTCATAGATGACCTTCGGTGTCGCTGTCTTTAATCCTTCGATAGTAGTGGCACGCGAGAGTTGGAGGTTAGTCCACTCGGTGGAGATTAGGTAGTAGTAACCATCGAACCATGAAATCTGTGGATCGCCCTGTGTAGTGTCAGTTGGAGTTCATATAGACGTGGAATAGTGGCTGCTAACGCCTCCTGGATTACGGATAGGGTTGGTGTAGGCTACTGCAGAGCCAAGTAAGCTACAAAGTCCTATCGAGGCGGAGACAACGCTGGAGAAGAACATCCTGATATGCATTCACAAGCCTGCCAAGAAGGCAATTGTCAATCAAGGGATGTTGTTGATCCTTCACGCGACGCAATGTTCATCTTTATATATGCTTGATGCGCGACAGATAAGTGCCAAACTCCAAGATCCACCTTGGAGTACTCTCAGCATCATGACTGGCCTCATCACGGGCAGCGGTGACATGCCTCGAAAACAGTTTCGGCGGATGCGCCGACCGTTAGATTGTGTATACACTAGTTTGTTCTTGGCTGACCGACGTCAAGAGCAACCAAAGTTTGCTGCGCAGGTACCAGCAACAGTCTGGAGAAACCATGGAGCATTCCCGCCAATCACTTGTAACGCGCGTTGCGGATTGTGATAATTTACGTTGTAGCATTGCGGAAAGGCCAAGATCTACAGGTGGGCGATCCCGAGGCTAGGGGTCGTCGCTCGGTGACAGTCCGAAGCCCGTATCACCAAGGCGGAAAAGATCCTGCGGAATATCCACAAAACACGGATGTGCCAAGTAAGACCAGCTTTGTCTTGTAATCAAGCAGCGGAGAGATGTCAGCAGGCACGGCGGTAATTCTGCGATGTCGTCAGAGCCATATAGTCCCGTAAAAATGTAGCCGGCCGGTCGTAATTAAAAGCGCATCGTTTGATTTTGGAGGCTCGGAAGGAGCGCCAGGGCCTCCAATCTGGGTTATTGACAAACGAGCGCGGCTGCCACAGAATAGGAATATGCTCCTTTTGTCAGGTGCCGCTTTGGCCCGAAACATGATGTGCACGTGTGTTGCAATCTAAAAAGTTTTGGATATCTCGGTGTCGTGGTTCTTTCCTTCGTTGCTCACGTCTACACATCTGCAGCTGGAGCACGATGCGAGGTTTCACTAGATCCGCGATTGCGATCTGTCTGGGCATTTTGGCACAGATACATGCCGCTTCAGACACATCATTTGAGACTGTCGAGACTGAGAATGGGCATATTATGGGTCATCGCTCAACGAAGGCCGAAGCCGTCTGGGAGTACCTGGGTATTCCGTACGCACAGCCACCACTCGGAGAGCTGCGCTTCGCCGCGCCGCAAAGATTCAAAGCCAATGGTCGCTATGTCGCGGAGAATTTTGTATGTATTGCATTGCGACACGCGCCAGGCCTGGCCTAATTTTGATTTGTAGGGATAGTGTGTATGTGCCGCGTCATGATAATCTGGGTCTGACCAGTCACAGCGATTGCCCTTCGCAACAAGCTGTTCAACCTGCGTTTCCGGGGTTCACTTCTCAAGCGCAAAAGATATTGGCGTACTTCACCGGCTCAGCTGGGACACAACGGAGCGAGGACTGTCTAACGCTGAACATCTGGTCCAAGCCGACGACAAAGTCTTATAACGCTAAGAAACCCGTTTTTGTCTTGTTCCACGGAGGGCGTAGGTCTATTCAACTTCTTATCACATCTGCTGCTAACATTAGTCGTATCTGACTGTTGTTCCTAGGCTTCGCAGGCGGTAATACAAACACACCATTTGCCAACGGACAGTACCTTGCTGATGCAGAAGACATCATTGTCATCTCCGTAAATTATCGTTTGAATGTCTTCGGATTTCCGGGTGCTCCTGGTGTCGACAGCAACCTTGGCTTGCGTGACCAACGACTCGCTGTAGAATGGATCCAGAAGAACATTAGAAGTTTTGGTGGTGATCCAAACAAGATTGTCATCGGTGGACAATCGTCCGGGGGAGTAGCCGTGGATTGGTGGTCCTACGCATACAGCCAGAACCCCATCGTTCATGGCCTAGTGTCTACTTCTGGCAACGCATTCAGCTTTCCAATGAACACGCCGCAAAAGCAAGTGTCTAACTGGTACACGCTGTCTGCCTCACTCGGCTGCGGAAACTCGTCTTCATCTGATACAATCAGCTGCATGCGCAAGGTGCCGTTCGAGACAATCTCTACAGCCGCTTCGAAAATTGCCCCTAGCCCGGGTGGCAGTCCTGTCCGCTCGACTCCTCCTTTCTATCCCATGGTTGATAATCAGACCGTCTTTGCTGACTATCTTACTTTGACTGCTTCCGCCAGCTTCGCGAAGCTTCCATATCTCCAAGGATACAACAATTTCGAACAGGGGTACTATGTTATCCCCGCTTTCGCTCAAGGTCGCAATATCACCGAGGCGCAAGGAGCGCAGCTTTTACTCGAGTCGTTCGTGTGCCCAATCGCCTACGAGGCACAACAACGAGCCAATGCCAATGTCCCCACGTGGGTCTATCGTTATTTCGGCGATTGGAATAATACTCATCTTTATCCCACAAGCGGCTCTTATCACGGTACTGAGTTACACATGATTCTTGGAGGTTCAGAAGATGCTAGCGGTCTTCCGCAGACGCAAGCGCAAAAGGAAACGGCCAAGCTCTTCCAGCGAGCACTAGCCGCCTTCGTTGAAGATCCAGAATTTGGTCTTACGAGACTCGGGTGGCCTCGTTATGATGCAGGAACGGAGAGCTTGATAGAGCTGGCTATCGGAAATCGCCCAAAACTGGAGTTTGCGAAGCCCGAGAAATACGACAAGCTATGTGCAAACATTACTCTAGGGGCTTTATCTGTTATGTCTTAAGTTAAGAAATTAGAAAGGATCTCAACCTCTCATATAACGTAGAGCGGTGTGTATATTGGCTTTTCGGAGACTTTTGAATCCCGCGGAGAGATACATTCCCGTGCGGAGACTTGCTCTATTGTAAAGATCTCAGCCAAGCTGATAAAGAAGACACAGTCAGACGCATTTCGACAATAGACGAGCTCATGTGAGGCAACAAGGTTAGCACATTAGAACCTATTGCCATTTTTAAGGTATATAAACCATGATGACCCCAATTCTAATGCTTACCATCTTTATCTTACTCATATTGACAAGATGAGTTCCTCAAGTTCCATTTCCAAGACTGGCCTGAATGATGACAACGTCATTTTCGCTGCCAATGAAAGTGAGGCCCAGCGTCTTGACAAGCAGCACAAGGTCATTTATGCCGCGATGCCGCAACTCGTACTTGCACCCGTTGACCTTGCGCAAGGCGGGAAGCGTATCTTGGATCAAGCAACCGGCAGTGGTACGCAGCCTTGGTTTGCGAACATATACAAATCTGATATGAGTAGGTATTTGGATTCGCGATATGCGTCGGGCATCCAGATCTTCATCGAACATCTGGATAGGAACAGACATTGAAGACGATTACTTCCCGCGAGACAACCCAGCCGATACCTCTTATCATCACCAATCCATGACTGAGGCCTGGCCAGTGCATTGGCTGAGCACATTCGACCTCGTCCACTCACGCATGGCTCTGCCAGGTGTTGGCCTCAACCCGCTTGATGAAGTGGTCAGAAACCTGATCAGCCTAGTGAAACCCGGCGGTTGGATCCAATTGGTCGAGATGGAGTGGGAAGATTGGCGTGCTGGTCCCGTACTCCAAGAATTCCAAAACGTCATGAGGCAGCTTGTGAGCATGGTCACGAACGGACAGGGAATAAATATGCGTGAAGGTTTGACGGAGTCGTTGAGAAAAGCTGGTCTAACAAATATCGAATCTGCTATCATCAATGTGGCAGTTGGCTCGAAGGCTACGGAAGAGGTGCGCGAGCTAAGCTTGCAAAGTATGTTTGCGACGGCTTCATTCGCAACAGATACGCTAAGGAAGTTGCCACCCATCGACACCGATACAAATCTTGACTCGCTGCCTATCAGGCTCGTAGATGAGCTTCGCGATACAGGCGGAGTGTACAACCTCTTTGCTTTATGGGGTCAGAAGCCCATCCAAGATTAGGAGAGTATAAGAGACGTAGTCATTCGTAGCTATCGAAGACGGCCTGCTCTGCGTAGCTTCTGGAAGATTTATGCCTGTACCGTGCTAGTTTTGAAGCTGATGGTTGTGAATTGTGAGCGCAGCAGTGCGGCATTCTGCCAACCCCGCTTCCGCTGAAATGTTTGTTCACTTGGCAGTAAGTTCCCTATGTGAAGCCCTTCCAACGGACTGCACAATCTACGGGCCCACTATCCATTTGACAGGAATCTACCTTTCGTACATTATGTCAGAACTATTAAGTTTTACTGCCTTTTTCGGTTGAAGGTAACAGAACTGGTATTCTAGAGGATAGTTTGCAGGGCAACAACAGAGGCTGCAGTCATTCATTCAGCTGTTTGCATGTGCGTACAGCAGACAATCAAGCACTGCCCAACAGGTGGCGGTCCATACATTTCACGCGTCACCACACAAGCAGAAAACGAATCATGTGTTACGCAAAGAATACAAGTTTTACAATGTTGTCGACAAAGATATGTACTCGGTACACAGTAGCTACGGCATGTTGGCAAAGTCCGCGGAGCTCTTCTTCAGGTAACATGAAGCAGAAGCGTGAATGATCTGGACAAACTTTGTAATCTACGCCTGCATTCCACTGTCCAGGTTACACATCTTCTTTGCAGAGCTGCTGGGCAACATGGCCAGGTGTCTGGATTTGTGTGTTTGAGTTTTGAGGGTATGCAGGTTCACGGGTGCTGCAGGGCACACTCAATTTCTTACCATTCGAGGCCCTCTCACCACATGCATATGACAGGTTCTAGGACAGGGGCAGATCTGTATCCAGTCGCTCATCGTCATTGCCGCCGTTGCACTTATGAATTCCGAGGCCAAATGGAGGCTTCTAATGTAATGGAAGCTTTCTGTACTCTCATGTCGCATGCATTTGGACGCAATACTTGACTTGGTATCAAACTGCCTGCGGAGACTGTAGATATAAATTGGAATTTGGTATCCCTTAGGTGCCAGCCTAGAGTACTCTAAAGCTAAAGCTGCTATGCTAGATCACCAAGTTTTGCACGCATGCACCGACCCCCTTTCCTTCTCCGTGTTTCTCTCGCTCATTTGCCTCTTTTTGAGCTCTCCGTAGATCATGATAAAACTCCAGCAAAACTCGAATGATTTCAGTTCCACTAGGTCAGGTAAGAAGACATACCGTGCAACATGGCTTGCTTGCAATCATCACATGGCTACACAATCGATAAAAGTAGCTGGCAAGGCACAATATATTGTGAACCCTTGAGATCCCTTGCATCTGACTTCCAAGGGCACTTCGAACAGGAATTTTGTAAGTGCTAGAGCTTTAGCGTCTAGAGCGCGAGTACGAGAGAACCGCCCATCGTGCTCACGCTGCTATTTGGCTCACCACGCGTATTTCACGGATTTTATGCGCTATAACTCACATGCCCGACATATATCGATTGATTTTTGATGCAGCAGACATTACTGCAGTAAAATAGGCATTCTGATAACGAGTCTCAAAAGCCCCGTGCATTCCGTCGCACTATCCGCCCTTGCATATCTTTCCCTAAGCCATTAGCCTATACTACATCCCAGCCCGACTTTACAATGCTATTGTTAGGAACAATCCGCATTGTTCATAGTGCACTCTTTCGATTGATCAATGGAATGAGCAGATTCAATGGAACGGTCGGGCATTTTCCCGTGCTGGAACATCAATTTTCGTTGTCCTTATCGTAGGGCCCGACATAGCCATAGAGACAACTGTCACCAGCCTGCAATCTGCTGCACATAGTCAGTCTTGAATGGAGGGCCAGACAATCAACAGCTGCGTAGTTGGGATTTCGCAACACTGATGTTGAAAATCTGTGCGATTGTTACCCAGAAGTCAGATGGCTTAAGATCGTACTCTCGCTACTATTGTCCGGAGCATTCTTCACCATGGAATGGTGGTATGTCGGTCAAGGCTTCATGATATCATTTACTACTATTTCCTCTCCAAACCGTAGGGGTAGGCTAGACCACGAGCTACAACGGTTATTGGTTGTTGTGAAGTGCCATATATGGATATTACATAAGAATGGACAACTCAGAGGTATAAAACCATCGTCATCCTACGACTTCTCTGATCCTCACAGCAATCACTTCGGTCTCAATACTCGAAATTCATTGCTATTGTTTACTCTTTTCAACCCTCGTACTAACCCTTGTAGCACTCGCCTAGCACTCCTCTTCATCCACCATGGATCTTTTTTTGTTATTGTTTTTTTTTGCTGCTTTTTCGCACGTTGCAACAGCACAGAGCAATCCGTCTATATCTATAAAAATTGCCATTGTTAGACAGTCTAACCTACTGCTAATCGCAGCTGCTGACTGTCGGAAAGGACGTCAATTTCGATCCGGTTCTGTCTCCCTACTTTGGATGTGTTCCACAGCCTGCTCTCGACGGCCCCTCGGAGCTCAACCAGCCCGACATGACATACCAGACTTGCAAGAAGTTCTGCTCTACGAAAACCGAGAGTACTCCGGATGCGCCATACGCTTTCTTCGGCATCGGCGAGGGAAAGAACTGCTACTGTGGAAATGCCGTCACTG
The DNA here is from genome assembly GCA_028584115.1 of Stagonosporopsis vannaccii. NCBI lineage: Eukaryota > Fungi > Ascomycota > Dothideomycetes > Pleosporales > Didymellaceae > Stagonosporopsis > Stagonosporopsis vannaccii. The sequence continues at coordinate 126,292 of VWXS01000080.1, read as the reverse complement.
GTACTCCAGAAGTTTCCACGGTCTTGACTGGGACAAGCTGCAATACTCCAAACACAGGAGACGTAAACCAGCGTGGAGGTTCGGCAACCCACCGAAGTGTCTACAAGAATAATCAGCGTACTCCGAACGTCTGCCCTGCGACGGGCTTCACTTGCGCCGCTAATGACGGTTGCACAAAGATCATTGGAACTAAGACGTTCAAGGTTGACTGCGGTATTGATCGCGAAGCCGAACAAATTAGCCAAAGACAAGTTGCCAACGTCGAAGAATGCACACAGGCATGTGCGGACACTGCTACCTGTCAGTCATCGGTCTTCGTCATCCAAGGCGGTAATGGTTACTGTTATCTCAAGAGCGCTGTCGGCACGCCTAAATTCAAGGATGATTCCACCGGTGGGTATAAACATTTCACGCTGTTGGCCACCTACTGACCCGTGCAAAAGGCATCTCTCTGGTAACAGGAGGCGGTAACACTGGCGGCGGCAACACCGGCGGCGGCAATACCGGTGGCGGCACGGTAAGTTTATATTTCACTACGGTGCGCTCGGAAGCTCTGTGCTGTGCAACTGCAATGTTCTTTTTTGGCCAGGGTAAGTATGTTGTCAGACCTGCGCTGCGGCCCGGGCCCAAACGACAACCTCAAGGTGTAGTATGCTGCTTCTTTTGCGCTTCGGCCCAGAAATCAATAGCACGCAAAAGTCAAATCAGTGAATTGGCGACAAGTCACTGCCGATATGAACTGGACTCCACAATCTCGAAGTCAGCCTCCACCCATTCCAAATATCTCAACCATCTCCAATCACGGCTCAGCCACAAACCATGTAATTATTCTCCTGCTTACTCCTTGTTTTCACGTGCTAACAACCATACCGTCTCTCTCCAAAAGAGAATCAGGCAGCGGAATTGGCGGGTATGGGACATCGCATTGAAGGGAAATCAGGACCAGGAACTTGCACAGAATTACGAGAGGAACCGGAAAACAATAAATAATACCAGTTTGGAAAATTCTGTTTTCTTGTGCCACAAGTTGCATCATTAATTGTTTTGACATTCATTTTATCCTCTACACCTTGACACTCTTTCCCAACGCCTTATGATCCTTCTCACCACATCTTCAAGCATATGGACATATGTTCAAAACAGTTTTTCGATCATTTAAGCATTAGTATAGGCATCAGATGGCATATTGAACAACCAACGAATCACATGCAATGTTTACGAACTTGTTTGAGATTGCTCGCAAAACAGGCCAGCCGAGTTGAGGCATGCCTCTCACCTACCCCGTTTAGAAGACAAACCACATCCTTGACGGCAGCTCCGAAAGCCTCTTCGATCATCTTCATACGTGCTTCCTTCAAGGCTCTCACACAGACTGAAACGAGTTTGGCCCAGGCACAAACCCTTTCGTTAATAGATCGTCCCGAATTCCAATCTCAGCGCCATCCTTGAAGCGGATGTTGACCGCCCATAGTCATTCCACCACTGCTATCGTCAAAGAGTTTTACGTAGTATATATCTCCCTAGGCAGATGCTGCGGCCGTAGCCAGTGTTGCTGGACTGAACCTACCAATCCACCTCTCCCGTTGACACTTTCTTCGTTTCTGCGTGTGAGATACCAGCAAGAGCGTTGAAGCGGCGACGGAAATTCTCCTCAATCACAGCCTCAGGTGAGGTAGTCCGGCAAAATCCTTGAAGTCAGGTAACCGACTTGAGCCGACGATGTCATCGAGTTGTATTTGCGCGCCTTTTCCACCCAGCCGGGGTGTGTGAGACAGACTAGAACAATGACCTGCTGCTGCACGCTTGTCGTTTCGACTGCTGCGTCACAAAGAATGCGTAGCTTCCACGGGGTCACTGAAGGAGGGAGATTTCTTGCTTCTTACAGGTTATTAATTTCTTTCGTACACTACCGTCTTTCGCGCTTCAACGCGTCTTGTATGTTGACCGCGTGGAGATTTGTCGACGTATTGTACCATTTCTCCGCTGTTCGCTTACACGGTGTAATGGTATGGGACGTTTGTTCAAAAACGGGAACAGGTCTTCATCTAAGCACTGACCTGGCCAGCAACTGTGAACTCTACCAAGACAGTCACGGCTGGTTTGAAGCTGCCATTCATTGCATGTAGTAATTCCCAAGCCGAACGTGATCAAGTAAACGATACTTGCTGGAAGCACTCAAATCCTTTAAGAAAGTCGTTGGAACAAAGGAGAGTGTTGAACAGCTGTATGCTCTCCCAGATCTTGAATGGAGGTACTGTCAGCTGACGCAAAGGAGCTGAGCATAGGAGCTTTGAATTGGTGATGCTGTAAGTGGTCTTTGCCAAATGGTTGGAACATGACATGCTTATTTTTGCACGTCAACTACTGTGCCATGATCTGTACACGTTAGACTACGTCGACACTCCTAAAACTTGCTTCGCGCCTCTCTGATTGGAGAACGCCGTGAATGTCGCAAAGATGTGCTTCCAGCTTCTCCCATTTTGGCATCCTGGCGAACCTTCTTTGTGTAGTTGTGCTGGATGTTTATTGTGGTTTCCCCTGTGTTTGTCCTTGCCATTGTTGATGCAGGTTGTTTCGGTGGAGTTGCCGCTTCCATTACCTTTTTTGTTCGGTAGAAGGATAGTTGCAATTCAGTTTCCCAGTCATCTGATGTACCGCAAAACGATGGAATATCTGTCAGCATTAGGATGCCGATCAAAGAAAGACAACCGCTTTCCCTACTCTTTCCCTACTCTTACTCGTTACGAGAAGAGGTCTTAAAGCATTCTCTGGCGAGATGCCTGTCACAACCTAACAGTCAGACGATTTTTTTTCTTTGATTGCCAGACGGAGCAGGCACCGCGCTCATCTATTACCTCCCTGTTGTTCCCGTGTTCGCTGGTCTGGCAGCTTCTACAAGTCCGTACATTCTCATTCAACAATTCGAGTTCATCCATATTCGTCACGTCTGGCTATTGTTGCTTATCTTCGTCAGCAACAGTAATTCTGAACGACACAGAGTTAGCATGCGCGAGGAATGTGGTGAATAATAAATTATGGAATTAGCCTTGCGGATTCGAAGGAGCAAGGGACGCGCAGGATGAACGCAGTGAGGTTTGAAACTTTTGAGGGAAGCACCAGAATCAATATGCGTGGGCATCGCTCGACCTTGGACGGTATGTCGGCAGTCGCAGAACTCTGTCGCAACGCCTGCCTCGAAACGATGCATGAGGCAACCACACAACCAATCTATGTCCATAAATATAGGCTCTGCTCTCCACATTTGCGGAGAGATGAAGACCCGCGGAGCGCACTTGATTGTTGAGGCCAAGCCGATTGCGGCCAGTGCTGCGGGCGACTTTCCCTCTTTGGGTATCTGCCTCGGCACGATCACTAAGAAATGGAGCGATGACGAAGTTTAGCAGATATCTCGAGCCACTGTACGCACAAAAGAGTCCAATTGCAATTGGGCTCGGAGACCTTGGCTGCGGACGAGACGGGTCCCGGCGGAAGATGGCGAGCGGTAGCACCGGATTCCTGGGGGTGCAGGCGTGCGTGCGATATATGAAGCTGTCGGTGGCCGTACTGCCTCTGATCGAATAGATTCTGTTGCACCAACCTTGCACGAGCACCGGCAACATTTTGCTTGAACTATTGACCAGCTCAACACCTCCATCTCAGGTGTCTCGGGCTCGACATCCAGAACGATCGACCAGACCCTCGCTCCCACGCCCTGTACCTGCATCATCTGCAGTCAGCATTGGCGACAGCAGGGGTGGCACCACACAACCTCATGCCCAGCATGAACGGCCACGCCACCACCGCCAGCACCACTGGCAAACATACAGCCGGCTACGCCGACAACTCGACACACCTCGACGTGCTGATCATCGGCGCGGGCATCAGCGGTGTCAATGCCGCGTATCGCGTGCAAACGGAGCTGCCCACATCGTCGTACGCAATCCTCGAGGGCCGCCACGAGCTCGGCGGCACATGGTCGCAGTTCAAGTACCCCGGCGTGCGCTCTGACTCGGACCTGCACACGCTGGGCTTTAAGTTCAATCCGTGGAAGGCGCGCAACCCCATCGCGACAGGCGACAACATCCTCGCCTACCTGCGCGACACGGTGCAGAAGTTCGACATGGAGAATCGCATTCGCTACAACCAGAAGGTCGCCAGCGCCAACTGGAGCTCAGAGCAGCAGCGATGGCAGGTGCAGGTGGATGTCGGGCGCGGCGAGGAGAAGAAGAGGGTCGTGTACTGGGCCAAGTGGATGATCCTTGGCACCGGGTACTACAGCTATGAGAAGCCCATGTTTGCGCATATCCCTGGCTTGGCGGACAACTTCAAGGGCCAGACGATCCACCCGCAGTTCTGGCCGGAGGACCTCGACTACAAGGGCAAGAAGGTCGTGGTCATTGGCAGCGGCGCGACGGCGATTACGCTGCTTCCGGCGCTCGTCGACGGCGGCGTGGGACATGTGACGCAGCTGCAGCGGAGCCCCAGCTACATCCTGGGCCTGTCGCAGCCGGGCAACAACTCGACGCCGCCGTGGTGGCAGAGGATGCTGCCGCAGTGGATGGTGCTGAAGTGGAAGCGTGCGTCTCCGCGTCTCCCCTGTGATTGCTCTATACATGATTCGCTAACAGCCAACCAGGCTTCCAATACACCCTTGTGCCCATCCTGCTCTATTACTTCTGCATCTACTTTCCCAACGCTGCCGCCAACCTGATCCGCGGCGCCACCAAGAAGCAACTCCCAGCCGATTTCCCCATCGACCCGCATTTCAAGCCGGGCTACAACCCGTGGGAGCAGCGTCTGTGCCTGTGCCCGGACGGCGATTTTTTCAAGTCTCTGCACAGCGGCCGCGCCAGCATCGTGACCGACACGATTCAAAATGTAGTCGCCGACGGCATCGTGCTCAATAGTGGCGAGAAATTGGACGCTGACATCATCATCACGGCGACGGGGCTCAACCTGCGCTTCTTGGGAGGCATCGACCTCGCCGTCGACGGCAAACGCGTCGATGTGCCGAGTGAATACATGTGGCACTTTGCCATGCTGTCCAACGTGCCCAACCTCGGGCAGATCATCGGCTACTGGAATGCGTCATGGACGCTGGGATCGGACACGGCATCGCGGTTATTCTGCAGAGTCATCAAACACATGAACGAGAACGGCTACACGGCTGCGATCCCGACGATTTCCGACGAAGAAAAGAAGGATCCCCAAAGCGTCAGCCCGCTCAGCAGCACGTACATCAAGAAGAGCCTGGATAGCATGCCCAAATGTGGACGTCGCGGGCCGTGGACGCCGCGAGATCACTATTTCATCGACAGTTGGAAGGCGCAACACTGCGACCTGAATAACGGGATGCGCTACGAGAAGACAAGTACATAGTCGCCCATCCCAAATCAATCACATCAAGTCTTCCTTCACCGTCATAACCCACGCTCTCTCAGCTTCTGAGTCTAATCAGCGTATTTCCTTCACCACACCGTTCTGGCTCACTTGTGACTTTTGGTTCAGTCAGGCGCATCTGGAGTTAAAAGCCATCAAGGCTTGTGCTTTCTTGATTTGCATACAGCTACTATCGAATCAGCTGGGCTCTGTGCTTCACATACAATCGTGAGCTTCCCTCTACTCCATCATCTTATGTCCTCTGTGACTGAGCTGGCCACAGAAAAGTATATACAAGAAGGTTTTCACCTATGCAAAGCACAGCTACCCATCCACCAACCCATACACGACTAACCAATTACAAGTGCGTAGCGAACCTCGTCCTGCTCTCCCACCCCAGCGCAGGGACCTCACGCTTGCTCATCAAGCTAACGCTCGTCTTGTAATCGCTGGTGCCCTGGCTGGGTTCCTTATCGGCCGACTTGCAGGTGGGCTTTGCGCCGTTCTCGCCCAGCTTGCCCTCGACAGCCATGAACTCGCGCTTGTCAGCGGTAGTAGCGACCATGTTCTTCGCCGACTCCTCGGTCCAGCCGTTGATGAAGTCGCCGTGGTAGCACCACGCAGGGCCACAGGCCAGCTTGCCGGGGAAGCTGCCAGACCAGCCGTTGGGCAGCGCCTTGCGCAGGTCGAAGCGGATCGAGAAGCGCAGCTGCGGCATCGACTTCATGCCCGTGGGGCACCAGTTGGCGGTGCCGTGCGAGCGGGCCTTGTAGGCGGTTTCGAGCGTCTGCTCGTTGACGCAGGACGGGAAGTAGAGCAGCGCCTGCAGGTGCGTCGAGCACGTCTTAGTCGGGAAGCCGTTGCTGTCAAGGCCGCTGGAGGCGTCGCCCTCGCAGAACCACTCGACCTTTGCGTCGGCCGGCGAGGCGGCCTGCGTCATGGCCGTGGCGTCCCCGGCAACCATCCTTAGGTTCTGGGGGATGGGAACTTCGGCGGGTGACTCGCCGAGGTTGTAGTATGCGCTAAAGCGGGACACGGGGATGGGCTCGTAGTTTGTACCGTCTGCCGTGTACAGTGGGGTGGGGATCCAGTAGGTAGACAGGTCGTTGGCGTTCTGCATGTTGGTGCAGCCAGACTGGAGCTCGGCGGACTTGGTGGTGCTGGCGGTGATGCCATCAGAACCAAAGAAGGAGTGCAAGTGCGACTTGCTGTAGGAGCCGGGGAAGACAATCGGGTCGATGTTCTTGTACATGAAAGGTCCGGCGGCGCTGATGACGGTGTAGGCGCTTCCGAGCTGAGCAAGCAGAGCAGCGCTCAAGATGAAAGTGCTGGAAGGAGACATCCTGTGTCTGGTATGAAGCGAATGTGGGTACGAAAAGTAAAGAGCGAATATGGTGGAGTGAATGGAATGGGCGAGTTGCTGAAGATCCATCTGCATTCGCAGCCAGAGTATTTAACCCTCAGGCAAGCTCCATCCATGCGTGTCGCGACGTAGACCATACTCTTCCTCTTTCGTGCTGTCCCTCCTAACTCGGTTTCAGGATGAGCTGCCGCTGCTCATTAAAGTATCCATTTCGTCCCGCTTTGCCGCCTCGTCTTGTCACTGTAGCCGAGAGGACGGCAAAGCTTGCTTGCACCGCAGGGCAAAGCATAAACGCGGGCTGTCGTTTCGATCCGTTCTTGTTTGCGCCGTGTGCTGATTGGCTGATGTTGAGGCTCAAAACACTAGCTCCCGCGGTGACAGTTTTGAAACGTCCCCACCTCATTTTGTTCCAAACGCCAAGGAGGGAGTTGCCCATGCGCTGTGGCTTTGTTGAGGCGTCAACGTGGTTCAGCGTCCCTTCTAGGGGGTGTTTCTCCGTGAATCCTTGCTTATACGATCTATATTCCCCCATTGCGGTATAGCTTCGGTGTTGCAACACTTCGCGGATACGAGTATAGGAACGTGTCGACCTTGCACCAGGAACACGGAAGGATAACAATGACCTTTCCAAAGGCAGTACGTCCATGTGGCGCGTTCACCAAGAAGCCACTATCAACGGTGGCCAGACATAGGGGGTTGCCTAACGTAAGCGTATATCTCGACATCGATGTCGTCGGATGCAGATAAGCGAGCCCATACCGACTTGGATACCGAAGTAAGACTGGACTGCTTGTTCGTGGTGCCGGCAGCCGTACTGCGAAAATTGGAAGCTCAGAGTCCGAAGGGTTCCCCCCACCCACCCGGGCCGATATGGCTCTTTCAAGTCTCCAGCTCTAGGAGTCATGAGTTGAATTCTCCAGCCTGTGCCCGGCTTCGACAAGGAGACGGGTGCCGCAAACGCTGGGAGCAACTTTCGAGTTCGGCTGTGGGCTCCCTGTCTCTCATACAAAGATCGTTCGAGAATTTCTGACACAACCATTTGTAGGCCATGCGTTTGTCTGCCCACTCCATGCTCCTCAAGTCCTAGTGCAACTTGAACAACCTGGTCTTCTAGTCAGCGTTTGCAGCAGCCACTTGCAAGTGCTTGTACTGGCTGTAGATCCACATCCACAACTGGTGGAGCGTCTGACAGTGATAGAACCACAATCGTGTGGATCCTATGGACGAACCCTGTCATGGACGTGACAACGCGCCCATCATCAGACTGTACGGTCTCTGCACATGCGGCCCATCTTTGATAAGCCACGAACGCAAATACTCCAGCAAGTGTCACGCTTCCGATTGCAGGTAGTAGTTCCTGCATTAAAGATCAATGATGCTGATGCACCGATGTTCATTATGTCCGTCGGTATTGAGGCTGTCAAGGGATCAGTTGTTATGGTCGAAGGACTTGTGCTGCAGATAGGGTTATATGCCTCGTGTTCATTTGAACTGGGTGGTTATTTTTCATTGTCTGCTCAGTCATTGGCGTCTCGTGCCGAGACTTGGAAATCTGTTCCTCGAATGCGAAGCTGCAATCGCTTGGTGGGCATTGTGCATGTGCAGATCAGGAGTACAGGGAATCGTGGATGCTGACGAGAAGCTTGTAGCTGCTTTTCACAGATGAGAGGTTAAGATGAAAGTCATCGTCGTTCATCGATCTCAAATTCAGCGTTGAGAGGGCAGATCCGTGTTGCATTGATGGGGCTCTGGGGCATAGACAGGATATGAGCAAATTGTGCCGATGGGATCTTGTTGGTATCGTTCCATGAATCGACGGAGCAGTGTCGGTCTGCATATCAGATCTTTGCTTTTGCCGGCGCAGTTGTTCTCTTCCCATGCACATAACAAATCCCTCTAATCTTCTCCGCCGCCTCACCCCAAAGTTCATTCCTCAACAAGCTATACACACCCATCTTAGCTTTCCCTTGTATATCCCTTGCCTTCTTCAGTGCCACATCCAGCATCTCCTTCGGCTCAGCAATCTGGTCTACAATGCCATCCTGAAATGCCTCTTTCCCAGTCCATTTATGTGCCTCGAGCAGCATCTTGCGCGCGATCTGTGGACGTAGCTTCAGGCGTGGAAGGAAGCCGATGCCAGGAAAGTGCAGACCGAGATTGACGGGTGGCATGCTAAAGAAGCCGCGCTTAGAGTTCATGATGCGGTAATCGTGGGCTAGTGCGAAGGGGCAAGCTCCGCCGAATGTGTGACCAGTAAGGAGCGCAATTGTTGGGAAAGGATAGTCGAGGAGTGTTGCGAGGAGCTGTGGTATGGTTAACATGGTGATGCTGGCTCACGAGTTGCTCGCTGTGTGTACCGGGAAGAAGCCATCGCTGTTTGCGTGTGGATTTGTGTCAGATTCATCCAATTCCAATCCTGTGCACCAGAACTTTTCGTCCTTGCCTCTTGTGATGACGCAGCCTTCGGAGTCCGGTCCCAGTTCCTGCTCGATGTCTCGCAGCGCACGAATGATCTCCTGTGCAAACTTAACATTGAGACGATTCTCGGGCGCTTTTTGCATGGTGATCACGTAGACGCGATCATGGCGGTCGACGCGCAAGTTTGTGTACGGTCCCAGTACCATCGCAATGATTGAGGACGTCGAGGAAGGCGGAAGCTGCAGCACCTAATACCATTAGACATCGACGTATTCACGCCAGGAAATCTTATTCTGCAGCTCTCGCATATCGCCAATCAAAGAACAATGATGACGGTTCTCGGAGCTGTGTATCCGTGAATTGGGTAACCAGCCTCGGCACCCGCAGTGCGGAGATGTGGGGTAGCACGACCCCTGCCACCACCCGGCGATCCTCGGTAACTTGAGATCTTGACTTGACTCGCTCGAAGTGAGTACTTTTGACTTTGAGGCTGGCACGAGTTGTGCCAGGCTGCTTGCAGAAACACAATAGCATGTTACCATCCTAAGCCGCCCTGGTCCCAGTCGGTCATCAGCCAGTTGCCCATTGCGTATGGACCGAACCATTCCTGAGGCTGTAACAACGTAGGCTCTAATGATACTTCGCTTGTCATTTGATTGTTCATCAAGTGCTGAGCAGCAACATCAGCGGTGATGTCAAGGTCCAGATGGTGGTTATTCGGCGTGCGCAGCCCTTGCAGAATGCCAGCCATCTCAAGTTCTCTTGGGGCAAAGTTTGCAGCTTGAGGCAAGCGCTGGTGGATCGGATGCCACATTCGACAGAGGTCTGCGCCAAAGTCGGAGAAGAACTGCGCTGTGGTACTTGAGAGGCTGATATCCGGAAACTGGCCTAGATGGGGGTGCTGTGTCGCTTTCTCACGCACATCCATTCTGTAGTCTTCTTAGCATGGATTATAATATCGCAAATAGTCGTGATCGCTTACAAATGTTTTAAGCTGCCAACAGCAGTGGGCCATCTTTTGCTCAACTCCTCAAGCGCTCGAGCCATAATGTTGAGATTATGTTCCGCCATGCCCATCATCTCTGAGTAGCGATAGCATGACAGCTGCGCCATACCTGCAGTCAAACAGTAAAAAGTAAAGATGGGTCCCAAGTAGCGAAGCTCGTCACGAGCCATGAAGTCTTCAAAGATTCCAGCAATGTACGAAGATGCCAGCAGTGATGCTGTAGATGGTGCTAGTTTCGTGTCGAGTGGTCGGTTAAGAATGACCAGAACTGTAAAGTACTGAACATGGAGCTGACGGGCTTCGAAACTGTACGGCTTGAGCGGTCGTCCTTCGGATGCTCTGCACAGCTGTAGGTGATCTGGCAGCGTTTTAATCCATCTAAAGAGTCTGTCTTCCAGCGACTTCTTTTGTTCCTGCAGGCCCTGTTTGCGAAGATAACTTTGTGTAAGGTCGCCTGTGGCCGATGTCAGTGGCAGTATAATCGAGACCAGAGAATTGGTTTCCCTCATACCTAAGATGCACGAGATGCCCACATAGGCTGAGAACAAATCTGCAGGAGCCGCGGCCCCATCGAAATCCAGTACGGAGATGGGTGAGACATCAGCAAGCTTGAGATCGATTGCGCGTGGCCTGCCGTGGCCTGCGTTGATAAGACAGTCACGAGTCACCAGCGACCACCATATGCGCTTTCGTAAGCCAGCGTCTGGCTTTCCGTTCGGCTCTCGATGTAATCCAACTTGATAAGCTAGACCAACACAGACTCGAACCCAGAAGCTGCTCGTGTCGAGAGATATCCGCTCCGGTCCCTCAGGGTTCCACCACTGCAGGAGGCATGCAGACGCAATGTTGATGATAGGATCCTCCTCTGCGCCAATCCAGAAAAGCAGCCGAGCTTTCCTGTAGAAATCCTCCGATGGATAGTTCGGTACGGCAGCACTGACTCTGCTACCGGCCAAGAAGATGGCATGCTGTAGTAGGAGCGAGGTCGTGCCAGGGCTCCGCTCATTAATCCAGCTTCGTTCCACGACTGGGGTCCACGGGTGGCATCGTGTCCAGAAAGCGTCCAAAAGGCTCTCTCGAACCGAGCGAGGTGGTAATTCGGTGACCTGTTGAATGCGCAGAATCTCGATATCCGTTGTGGACAGTCGGTGTGGGACTTTGTTCGGCAGCCCAGAGTCATCGTCGACAGGAAGGTCACCACGGAGATATTCCAATCTTCCGAGGTAGCTGACACTATTCCTAGGTCTATAGCTGGTTTCGGGCATACTAGATGGGATGCTACCGAAGGGTGAGTTGAGCGAGGGATCAAGCTGACGCTCCAAAAGTGGAGGTTCCTGCAGGCTGGCGGTGCTCGACAACCTTCTGCCGAACTCGACCTCGGACTTGAACTCGCGGTCAGGCAACACTGCTGCGCTGTTCGCAGCAAAGATAGAATTACCCCCCTCGCCAGAGCTACCAGTTGCTGTATTATTGACTGCAAAATCGCCTCTGCCACTTTCTAGCTGCGTGGTTTCACTGTCTTGCGCCTTCGTTCTTCTCTGGTTTGCAGGTGGTGACGGGCTAAAAGTGAACCTCTTCCGCTTGCGTTCTCGAGGAACGCATTGATAATCGTCTCGTGTGCACGGCGTACATCGATCTCCTTCGACTTCATCGATGTCGCATCGTACTTTCTTTTTGTGGCAGATCACGCACGCTTTGATCGTTCTGCGCGCTCGTTGCTCGTTTGGCGGGGCCATGTACACACCAGTCTTTTAGGTCGCGGACACATCTGTGTCGTATGCAGAACAGGAGAGTATGACAGGTGTGATGTAATGCTCGTTGAGGACAATGACCGCGGTTGAAACTGGTGGGAGACGTGTTCGGCAATAGAGTTCTGGAACTTGAACCAGGTTGCGGGCCGCATTTGACCGGGCTCCCCTGCCACACAGGCAGCGCGCTCGCTCATACACGCGACCGAAGGCATGGAGGGCGCAACTTGCATACTGGTGTGGTGATTGAATAGTCTTCTTTCTCTTGTTTATCATAATCGAGCTTATTCACAGTATTCTTTATAATTCAGCCGCTGACAACCGCCCTCCGGAGTTCCACCACCGCGTTTCCTTGTCCCTCACTCTCAGCGGCCTCCTTTCTCAAATCCGGCTCACCAAGCAATATCGCCTTCCCCACCAGCCTCCATTTGCCCTCAGCATCTTCGGTGTTCGATGGTCGCAGTAGCCATATCCTCAAAGGAATGCAACTCGCGTCCAGTAAGTCTGTCGGCAATGCAGCCCTCACTTCATTGAATGGTCCATCCTGGAAATGCGCATTAACCTGCGCACCCGTAGTAAAGGCTCCTTGACCATCGACGGTGCATGGGATGCGATAGGTATATATACTGATGTAGTACATCGATCGTGGGTCGGTCAGCCACGTGAGGAAGAGGTGCGCATCCTCAAGTGTGAAGGTGAGGGAAATCGGAAGACCCAGTACTTGTGAGACAGGCAGAAGATGTGCAATAAGCTGTTTCGCAGCAGAGAGAAGAGATGGATTGGGTGCTAGATCCTGGAACAAGCCTTGGTTGTAGTTGACGCCCACGACGTCTTCTTTGAGTTGTGCCCAGAGTCTGGCTGTGAAGCTGTAACCGTTTGTTATACAGGCGGCCAAAAACCTCCGGCGAGGTCTGTCGAGGTCTGAATCAGGTTGGCTGGCTGTGACGAGGTGTTCGCTTATGGGTCCATGTGTGACAATGCGTGTAGTCTCTATCGTATTGGGGAAGATATTGTACGTGCATTTCAGTTCCTTACCCTCCACGTCTTTCCATGTGAAAGGAGGTGGTAGAAACACCATATCAAGTTCTATGTCCTGCATAGAAATCCGATAAATGCCATGGAGACCTTTCAGTTTGAACCTCGGGATCGAGACATCGGCGAAGAGATGCCGCTGGAACCATGACGGTCTTCCTTCCAACTCGGGTAATGTCTGGCCCTTGAACATCGTGATTGGGTATGTTTCTCCTGCTGCTAGTGCTATTAAAGAGACGATATACAAGAGCTCGTCTTCACTATTCACTGTCGGGCCCTGGTACGCAAGTGCAAGTCCAGACATGTTGATCATGATACTCAGCTTATCTTCCAGGAGCAGGCATCCTTTTTTGATCACGGCATTGTGTCTTGCCATGAGGCTGCCCCTATATCCGGGCTCGCGATCTCCCACATCCACGGGTACGAAGATCTCCTGGCCTACGCCATCATTAATAGCCGTACCCATGACGTAATGCAAAGTCCACCACTTCATCTTGACTGTCGACCCGTTTGGTCCATTCATGATGAAGGTGGCATTGTGGATTTTGCTACCCTGTCTCATGTCCCCCCAGGGTTCGTTTACATTGAACTCGTGGAAGCACCAGGCACGCTGCCACCACCGAGCGGCATTGACTTTGTCGCGGAAGCTGTCGAAGACCTGTTTTTCAATTTTCGATGGCCTCCAAGCCAGGTCGTATGCGACTTTTGAGGGATCGTATTTATTGCACAGTGCGATCTCCCGCTCATCTAGGTAAACGTCTTCAAGAAGAACCAGGAGACGTATACAAGATTTGTAGATGATATCCATTGCGGCAACACACTTTTGCTTATCGATGGCCGAAACTTGATTGATACAGAGCTGGTCCATCCAGATACCAACACGAGGGTGGTTCTTCTCACCAATGATGGCGTCGACAAAAGGCCTGCTTATAGGCCAGCTGCCGTGTCGTTCATATCCATGGGGCAAAAAGTCCTCCGAGCGCCAACAGTACGACACCGCCATGTACTGACGCACATACAGTCCCGTCTTTTCGAAGGCGGGAAGATCAGAGTTTGGATAAACAAGACGAAATGGCGTGTTCAAAATAGTTGAGGCTGAGCGTGCGGCAAATAGCGACCGGGTGTTTGAGTCCCATTGTGCAAGATAGTGAAGTATAGTTGTTGCCTCGTCTTGGCTCCGGTTGAGCTTGGTGAGACCATATTCGAAGATGTCGGCTTTATTCTCCTCTGTCAGAGTCAACTGAAATAGGTCATTGCCTATCAACTCAAATGCAGCAGTCCGATGCGGTACTTCCAGTCTCGAACGTTGGATCTCTGGTACGCTCGATGCTGTCATACTGCTAGCATAACAAAGTCAGAAGGTGAGAGCTTCCACTGCACGGCACTCGATCATGCCACCTCGGCAACGTGGCAACATGTGGGTCACGTTACAAATTAAGCTTCCATTTCGCTTAACAGGGCCGAATGTACTGTAGTGCACTTATTGCCTGTCTCCGTCGTTGTTGTCCCCTGGCGCTCAATTGGGCAGGCCAACGACCTGGAAATTGTAGTTGCACAGCGGAGCCGAGTTGGTTACCTGGCTCGCATTAGCTTCCGGCACCATACTATTACCACCTTGATACATACTACGAGCTTACCATAGCCGCCGCCAATCATGTTGCTATCATCCCACACCTCCAGCTGCACCTTACCAGGGGTCAAGCCAGTGAATTTGAACTTGTTGTAGCCCTCAACCAGGGTCTTCTTGCCAAGTTGCTTCGTTCCAACGTTGACGACAGCAACCAGATTCTTTCTGCCCTTTGCCACGAGTACAATGCCACTCACGGCGTCCTCTGCAGCTTTCTTTATGTCGCCTGACTTTAAAAGAGGGTCTGAGCCGCAGTCCGCGTCTACGGTAAGCGTGTGATGCCAGAAAACACCCTGAACAGGCTTGTCGTTGGTAGGCACCATGTTCGCCGTTGTCTTGTCTCCACGCTTCCACGCTTGAATGAAAGCTGCAAGTACTTGCCAGTACCCATTGTGACCTCGATCTTTCACAAGAGCTTGAATCTTAGGGGAGTTGGTCATGGATTCGCTCCATAGGTTGCCCATATAGTGGCCCTCACCGGCGTCGTTCCATGTCTGAAATTCCAACATATCCGGTTGTAAATCCAGGGCTTGTCCAAACCGGTACTCGAGGTTATCTTCACCACGGCGATACCAGTTGTTGGTGGCGTCAAGGTGCTTGAATTGTACTGGTGAAATGCCCATCATGAAGACCTTCGAGGCGCTATGCGCTCTTGATTGGAAGGCTCTGTCGTCTGCATCGGATACCGTGCCTTTCTCCGAGTCCGAGTTCGGCCAAGAGTTCCAATTGAAGACTCCATCAATGCTATTCTTGTCCTCGAAAGCCTTGCTGGGATTCGACTTGTAGAACCCAGGAATGATCAGTACGTCACTCACTTTACTTTTGAGGCTGGACCATTGAGAATCTGGCACATCTTCGCCGCCGAATGTGGAAACGATAGGTTTACCCTTGAGTTTGAAGTACGAAGCCCTTCCGGTATACTCTTTCAGATAATCGGCGTATTGGTTTGGGTCCGAAAAGTGTCCAGCTGCATGGTCGAACGAAAAGAAGAGCCCAAAGCCAAGATCATCCGCATGCTTGAACAAGTACTTGACGGTGTTATTTGACCAATAGGCAAATTGATCTGGGAATATTGTCAGAGCAAATCTGCAGGAAAAAGTGGCCTCTGGCTACCGTAATTCAAGGCAAATGCGTCGAATCCAAGAGCTTTTGCATCAACAATGTCTTGGCGAGTATGGGCGTCTGTGATCTCGCCGACCATGTAGTGCGCGAATCTGCACATTCATTGTTAGGATGTACGAAATAAGGGTATGACCATTTTGCTAACACTGGTTTGCTCGTTGCACGTCGCTCAACTGCCCGAGACGAAGCGAGGGTTGCTAGGATACTAACTATAACGGTAGTGGTGACATGCATGATGTTGTGCGAGCATATTCGTGTGGCCTGCTGATGTGCTTCTTATATGTCCTCTATTGTAGTGCAAGGGAAATCTTTGTTAATTGGTGGAAGTCCTGAAAACACTCGCTCGTGGTCAGGCGTGCAAAAAACTGCCATTTTACTCTCGTCCCCTCATCCCCGACCACCTTGTCGTGCACTGGACGGAACTCCTGAAACGTCGAGGCTTTTGCGCTTAAATGCGCACTCCGTGGAAGCCCGTTGATCAAAGGCCGAACACCACCACTCACTGGCATCTTAATCCGGCGACAGCCCCTAACATGTCGCCGCATGAACGATGCAGTCGCGGGCAATGGATGTACGATGAAGAATTGAGATCGCTGGGAACGAGAGTGTCGTGTCTCAAGATTGCAGATTGGCCTATGTAAGGCAATTTGGCGAAGGAGGCTGCTGGGGGCCTGACGTGCAGGTGCTTCTTCTTCAGCCAACAAAGACAGGGTCAAGCCTACTGTGATCCTATATCCTATGACATACCTTGCTGTGTGCTGACGCTACACTTACTGCCCGCAGTTGTACGGGGTATTCTGAATCCAACGCAGTGCCAATACCGCTCCGCTATCATTCACATCACTCCACCAAATCTTTTAACGGCGTAGGGTGATCTATACAAGTCCTTATTATTGGTGACACGAATTTCGCAGTCGAATCCAGTGGCCATCGTCTTGCCGCACTGCCACTCGATCCGTGCGCGAAAAGTCCGCAAGAGTAGGGTAGAGCCTCGCAAGAGTCCATGGTATAGTCCGTGGTAAAGCGCAGAATAGCTAACATCGGGCTTCGCAACTCAGCCATAATGCTTTACCTACGAGATGGCTTTGGTCCACATTAACTAAGCTCAATGCTTTTATTGCGGCGTACACAATTCTTCGGCCTACCATCTACTAAAACTCACAAGCTTTTCTTGTCGCAAGGTTAGTGAATAAACATTTGTGCGCGAGCTCCTCGTGGGTTCAAGCTTTACAAAAGTGCTATACGCGTGGATTCGTTCTGGTCACCTCAAGAAATACTTCAAGCTTAATGACAGAGCGTAACATCATTGATTCATAAAATTACTTTCTGGCCCTCAGCCACTAACCTCCTAGTGTAGGTACTCGTTGAAGAAACCAACAGCATCGCGCTTCGCCTTCTCCAGCGCGGCCTTCTGCGTGGGGTCGGTAGGGTCACCACGAGCTGCAAAGCCGTGCGCCACACCAGGGAAGTGAACGTACTCCCACGGAATGTTCAGCTGCGGTAGCTTCTCCAGCGCATACTTCTTCAAATCCTCGGTGAATGCGAAATCGTTCTCAGGTGCGAGGATCTGGATAGGGACCTTGGTCGCGTCAATGTCGGACTTCTCGACGAGCGAGGGGTGGGCCACAGAGAAGGCATCGATGAGCTGGGGATCAGCTCCGAGCCTGAAGCATGCCCATGCTCCGTAGCAGTAGCCGATCGCGATGACCTTCTTGTGTTGCTTCTTCAAAGTCTGAGCGTACTCCTTGATCTGCGGCCAGCGGATGTCCTTGCCGTGACGGCCAATGAAGGCCATAAGGTCAAAGCTCTTAGCCTTCTCTGGGTCGGACAGCGCATCAGGATCGACTACTTCGCCCTCGAAGCTGTTAAAAGTCGAGTTAGACGACTGTACATCGCGGCTGAAGTGGGGCTTACAGGTCGGGGACGTAGACAGTCGCCTGGGACTCCTTCGCAAAGTGGTCTGCAATCAGGCGGATGTTGGGAAGCGTCCAGCCGAAGATATCGGTCAATATGAGGACGGCAGCATCTTTGGAGTCACCAACAACGTAGGCCTTCGAATTGTTGAGGGTAGTTTCCTTGCCAGAAGCAGTGCCGTCCCACTTGAAGCCGGTCTTGCAGTTTTCGCAGGACATGTTGCGTAGCTTCTGATCTTGATTTGCGAAGTACTTTGAGAAATGCAATTGAGTCGGTGCTCAGGATTGTGACAAAGGAAGGCCCAAGTAGCTTTTTGCTTGGGAGCTGTTGGTGGGGTAGCTGCAGGCGGTCGATTGTGTTGCCGACTTTCGAAGCATTCCATCATGTCAGACCAATGACAGAGCTGCATCGGTGATTCTGCGGACACATGAATGTCTTGCAGGTGGGGCTCGGTGACGCAGGCATCGTAGGCTACAAATCGAACGGAGATTACCCTTCCTATAGCGCAAACTCCGCTGTCAGGGCTTTTGCCGATCTCTCGCCGCATTCAATACATCCGCAACACCATGCGTGGCGGGTAAGGCACTCTGTCGTCGGCTTTCTGCCATCGGTCTGCCGGGAACGTTAAGCCCGACTACAGTATCGTTGAGCGTTCGCTCGGCATGGAAAGGCAGAGCGGTAGGCACGACGACAAAGATCAACTGATTTGTTGGAAGAAGACTCGGAGTTTGCAATTGCAGGTTGCGCTCCATAACCGGAAATAAGATCGGCTGTAATCATCCGGTCGTTGCTTCTGGCGTGTGAAACTTGTAGCTGTGTAGACCAGTACAATTCAGAAAGACAATGTTGAATGTGGCAGCGAACAAGTTATCGGTGTTGCTGAGATCTAGTCAGTTGATCATCATAGGGTGAGTTCTCGATGGAAAGAACGATGTGCAGTCACCACTTTGCTATCCTTCACATAAGTGACCATGAATGTCTATCTCGTGGATGAAGAGAATGACAAAAAAGAGCCATGCTCTGCCACACTCTGTAATGCTTGCCGTATCGAAACGTTCTAGAAGAAACCTTGAGATCCAGCATTCATCGCGATACGAAGATGTATATGTCGGTGTTTCTTCTCCGCAAACCAATCTGAGTTTCCGAAGTCGCTGTACCACTGGAAGCTACTCTTCTCAGCGGATGTATCACCACCTGTGTAATCGAGGCCCAAAGATATCCACCTCAGAGCATTGGAACGGCTCAGCTTTGCAACATCCAAGCGTCCGAAGACCCGCGCAGACTGTCGTGGCTTTACCAGATGTCTCGGAGGATCATGCGATTTAAATGGACAATGAGCGAAAGCCAATCGACTGAACCCAAGGATGGTGTAACCCTCACTGAGAAAATAAATACGCTAGTCGAAGCGCAGGCTTGATATTCTGATGCTCTCGGTCGTCGAAATTGCTGCTGAGTCATTCAGCCCAACTGGGCTTCAGAATAGACAAGATGCCATTGGTCTGTGAGAGTGCTGACCAACTGTTGCCCGAAATGATATGTTCCTGGGCTCTGCGATGTGAATCATGTCAAGAAAGCGCCTCTGAGATGAAGTCATCGATTCCAGGCATGCCGGGGCTAGTCCATCGCAGCGCTTGGACTTCATGGCCTACAACTTCACGTCATTGCCTGCTGGCGCGTCAGCGTACCTCTGAAAATTAGCGTAATTGACCGAAATTTCAGTCACGGTAGATAATGTGACTCTGAGGCTAGACGAACGTAGCTTTCAACAAGTATACTTGGACGAATGGTGTTTACAAGATACACGGTTGGAGCGTGGGGACCGTTGTAGCGGTTCTTTTGTCAGGTAATTCAGAGGAACACCTGAGGTTGTAGAAAACCAGACGGCAAGGCTTTAGGCTCGCTCGCAAATGACATTGTGGGAGGTGGCGACCGTGCCGCTTCTAAACCTCATGTGGTGTGATGCGCCGTGCAGTCACGTGCAAGAGATGCATTACCGTCAGGCTCTCAACAAGAGCTTTTGAAGGTACGACAATATGATTGTGGCGAGCAGAGTTATAGAGAGACTGTAAAGCATCAAAGCATGTACTAAGATTCGTCTTCACCGCAACGCTTTGTAAGCGCGATGGTAGCTTTGTATTGCATTGGGAAGGTACCACCCAAAGCCTTGCATCACGGTACCACCGCGAGTCACGGCCACTAAATTGCACAAAGCTGCAAGCTACAACTTTGCTAGCTGTATGCTTGGCATAACCCACTGTTGTACTTCTGAGCAAGTCTCATAATCCGGCGGAAAGAATTGCGGACCTAAGACATTTTTCTGCACCTTCCCGGTCGCTGTCTTGGGAAGCTCTCCGGGAGCAATGCGAAGAAGTGTCGGCAGCTTGTATCCCGCCAGTCTCCCTCTAAGGTCTCGCCGAACGTCCTCTATGGTGAGAAGGTATTCGTTGTTGCCATACACCTCAAGGAACGAATCCGTGATCTCTTCCTCCTGCAGCGAAACTACCGCGGCTACCCGCTGTCCAAACTCCTCGTCAGCAACGCCAACTACCATGACCTCGGATATGTATGGCAATCCTAGAAGCTCACGCTCGATATCCAACGCAGAGATTTTGTATCCTCCAGATTTGATAATGTCCAACGATGCTCGGCCGACGATATAATAGTAACTGTCTTCCCTGCGCGCTATGTCCCCGGTACGGAAGTAGCCGTCTTCATCGTGTGCTTTGGCAGTCGCTTCTGGATCGCGAAGGTATTTGGAGAACATATGCTAACACGATCAGCAATGCCACAAGTGCACTACATCTCTCGCTTACCGGACTTTTGACCAGGACCTCGCCCTCGTCACCATTTGATAGCTTTACATCGATGCCGCTCGCAACCTGACCCACAGATCCGTCTGGGACTCTTTTGTCGTCCAGACGGACCTTGAATATGGCACCGAACTCGGTAGCGCCATATCTTTGCACTATTCGCTTCTGCATGAGTGTCGTCCAGAACTCATTCAGTGGCTGTGGCAAAGCTGAGGTTCCACAAAGACACGCACGAAACTGTCGCGCACCGGCGATGTACTTCGCCAGATCTTCTGAAGGCAGTTTGGCCAGATGCCGTTGATAATGCCGGCGCATCCGCATATAAATGGTTGGCACACCCGAGAAGAATGTTAGCCGCCGCCGCGGATTGATTGCCCCTTCTTTCCATCTTTCCCACATCCAGATCTCATCGAACCCACCACTTCGGAATTCAATGCGACTGCCAGATACGAGGAACGGGAAAAAGTTGATACCGACACCAGTTGCGTGGTGGACAGGAAGTACGTGCAGCATCACGTCATCTTCAGCGAGCCGGTAATGGTCTGCGACAGACAATGCGCAGTCGAAGACAAACGATCTGCGCATCACAGCCCCCTTCGGAGGGCCAGTTGTCCCGCTTGTGAAGATAACAACGCCAGGTGCATTCTCTTCCAAAGCATGATCAGAAGAGATCAGTATGTCAGATGCTTTCAACGTCGATGAATGAATGCAGGAAGCAATCGGAACACCTCGAAAGTGTTCATTGCTCGCGGTCGCAATTCGCTTCTCGAGCTCACAACATTTTTTGAGATCAAGTGAGCTGACGAGGACCAGTGCTGAGTGTGACTTCTCGATAAAGTATGCGGCTTCTTCTACGGGAAGTGCAGGTGTTATTGGAACAGCTGCTGCACCCAGAGCAAGTACTGCGAGCATCGCAACTGTGTACTCGTACCCGCCAGCTGCCACTATCGCGATATACACTTCGTCTCGTCGATGTAGAGCGGCCAGCGTGTCAGCATCAAGCGCGTTTGCTACCGTTTCGCGCAACGCTAGTACGTCGGAGAGCAGCTCAAGGTGAGTTGCCTGATGCTTGGATCGTACATCATCGATTGCTATGCGCGCAGGTGTTCGACTCGCATACCGCAGTAGTCGACTGAACAACGGCTATCGAAGTCAGCTTCCACGAACGCATCAGGTCAAGCCACGTACGGTATTAGGTAGCACATTGTATCCGATGTGCTGAGGAACCATAAACGAACGATCTTCCATCCTGTTGTCAGCCCTGTCACTGTCGAGCCACTTCGTCATGCCTCAATTTGGGCTTCAGAGGCTCTGATAACATTCCGAATTGTTGATTACATTTCGAAGTGCCTAGGCAATGAAATTGCCGAGTCGAGTTGCGAAGTCATGTTAGCTCGATGGCAAACATCGGTATTTCGTGACAAGGCTGTTGGCGCGGCGGGGCCCCAAAGTTCTACCCCGCAGACATCGACACCTCCCGGCGCTAACACCTGCAGGCTGGTGACTATACACCACAACACTTTGCAACTTCATGTCCTCGTTTCGTTTCGTCTCGTTGATGAGAGACAAAGACGACCATGCGCAGGTGGTGAACGATGTCCATCACCTGTACGGCACGCATTACCGAGGAATGTGGGCGATATTTTTGTAACATTCTCTTTCCAACAGGCGGCTATTCTCAAAACTTCCACGTACTGTACACATGCACTGCAACTTCCCATGGTGATATGGTATTGTAAGACCCGGAAATAGGGAGCGTCGGCTCCGACTACTCGACCGAGCAACTCCGGACGTGGCCATACTTATCACTCTCGTCGGCTTATGGATGGGGTTCGCATAGCGTAGAGGTCTGCTGAGCCCCTGTTGGATGCGTTAAAATGACAGCCTATCAGTGAGACGTTCCAGAATACCAGTCGAAGACCGGTGTGCCCAAACCAGTGAAAAATGTCAGATAAAACCTCTGCCGCGTGCTGCGGTCCGCAGCCGGATGGTCCGTTCCCCAGTTATCCGCATCGTTGCATAGTTTCGGAAAGCCATCGCTCCGTATCTGATGCTCGAGCTATGTCAGCAGTCCAAAAGCAGGGGGTCACATCATATGTACGCATCTGTCGACCTGTGTCCATGTCACTATTCTGCACCGACCGCTCCTGCGCCTTTGCCTCAGCCTGCCGTATATGCAGGGAAAGTCGCCGCACACGGAAAGCTGTTGCCAGTTTCTGAAGCGCCCATCTCCCGATGAATCCATTGGCCGATGCGCAGAGATGCATTAGAGCTGTTCTGCGGTTCAACGGCATTTGGGAGTTGCACGCGACTTGAGAAGGCTACGTGGCGCTTACCTCTCTCGAATCACGATCGTGACGGTCTGACAAACCCCACTATTTAGCACGCAGACTTTGGCGGCAGGTTTGATTTCGTTGTTTTCATCCGGTGTTGAGTTGGCAGATACGTTGGGTCTCAGCTGAGGCTCAGGAATCCACTTGCGACGTGTCTGCTCGATGCGCGTGCACCGATGACGCATAGTTGCCTACATTGTGGCCCAACTGCCCCCAGCTCTGATCACGATTCTCACCGCTACGCGGCAACAGCACTATTTCAGGCTGTGCGAATCCACGTCCAATGCGTTGTACTTTCGTTTCAGATGTCTCTAGAGGTGCGCGGTTTCCAAGCACCTGGATGGTGGGATGCTGCATTACCTTGCATAGGCATGAGGCGCAACATGTTTACCTGCTGCCTCGACTGCTGACCAGTACGCGCTCGGGGTGCGAAGGGCAACACGGCGTCTATCTGTGGTGACGAGACGGTGGCTTCGCGTCGTTAGTGGCCATGTTGCCAATCAATACAGCTTCTCGCATGGCGTGACAGGCCCTGCATCCGAGCCATGATTAGATGCTGCGGCCGTGTGGCAGCGTCCAACGCCGAGTCTGCTTGAACGTCAGCCTGGCCAAGAGCAGAAGAGGGCAACCTAAGGACTACTGCACTGCCTTGTCCCCCCGGGACTTTACACAGCGACTCACGGCAGGGCATTGTCTGCTTTTGAACTACCTGTCACCTCAGGCCCGCAGCAGCGGTTGGCGCCCGGCGAGCAGCCGAAATTGATCGTGCCCCTGCCCTACGTGTCCGGGTTGGTGGAGCCGCAGTTTGAACGTTCCCACAAGCGGAAGCACATGGCCTGCATCCGCTGCGTTTGGCTCAGGAACCGTGAAATCACAAGGCGGACGGGGAAGACGGGGCGCTCAACGTTGGGCGCCGGGTGTGACCCGGGACCCCTGTCTGAACGAAGCTTGCTCGGGGATGCGGCATGGTGCCCGATCAAGGCATCGCCAATGCACGAAAATGGAATGGCGATTGTTGTTAGCGCATTCGGGCCGTGTGCCAAACGTCTCGGTCAACGCGGCCTAGCCGTCACACAGGTTCACAAAGGGACCTTGCGGTGACAGCTCTCGTGGTTTTCCTGCGTGTTTGTTACCCCTTCACCGCAAGGTCTCATCGTCGAGCCCCCGCAGACTCACTGTAAGTGTGACTGTTCCCACTTTTGGTATATATACTAAGCGCGGCAGGCCCCGGATATGTCCTTAGACCTCTTTCTGACAACGCGCAATTCTGACGCTAGCATATTATCGTGAATCGTACCAACATGATCGTCAAAGCAGAATCCCCACCAGCCGAGGACCTCAAGTCGTTCCACTTGTCCTTCCTCGATCAGAATGCCGTTCGAGTTTACACCCAGACACTCTGCATTTTCCCCGTAAGAGCTCTTTTGTCTGCCTACATGTTCAACAGCTGAACGAGTGTCTTCACAGTTTCCAGACCAGAACAACGCTGAAGCGGCAATCCAAGCTCTCGACCATGGCCTGCGTTTGACTCTCCAAAAGTTTCCATTTCTTGCTGGCGTCCTCAGCCTCACCGACGATAAATCAGGGAGACTGCAACTCCAATATCCCGTCGATGTCGCAGATCCGGCGTTGACAAAAGGCCTCTTTGCTGCCAAGCAAATCCTCGTGGACGACTTTCCTCAACCCTATGAGGAGCTCAAAAGAGCCGGCATGCCACCGAGCGCGTTCAAATGTGCCACGTTTCTTCCAGATGATTTTGCCAACTTCCCCGGCGTCCCTGCCAACGGCGAGGGTCTCTGTGATTTCAATCTGAGCGAAGCTCCAGTGATGAGAGTGCAGGCATGCTTCATTCCTGGCGGCCTCGTCCTTAGCATCTACGTCCACCACAGTGTGCTCGACTTCCACGGCATTTCCACTTTCTGGGAGTCCCTCGCTGCGAACGTTTCTTACGTCGCACAGTCGCATGGTTCCAGGATCTCGGATCCAGGTAACATCGAGCTCCAACATATATTATTGCCTGACTAACCTCGTTAGTGCCACCAAGTATAGCCGACTATCAGTCCACATTACGAGCAAAGCTTGACGAGCGTGTGTCTTACAGTGGGGCACAACGCGCGAAAGCAGACTGCTACTGTGACGGCACCTACAAATATAAGAAGACACTGCCAGACGACACTGAGTGCACGCAACGACTATTCGTGGTGCCAGCAGCTCGAATCCGCGAGTACCGCGAGCAGCTGCGCCCGCACTTCCCGCCCTCATCGCCTCCCACGCTCTGCAATGTCCTTGCTGCACTGGTATGGACGCATGTTACACGCGCCAGAGCAGCTCGCTTAACACAGCACGGCTATGCAGAGACCAATTGTGGAATTGCTACCGATCTTCGGCGGAGGTGGCAACCTCCGGTCGGTGCCGACTACACAGGCAATTGTGCACTATTTTCCAAATGCACAGCCGAGATCTCAGATCTGACAGCGGAGGAATGGTGAGTTTGTTTTTATCCTGCATTAGTCGATCCGTGCGCCTCGCATCTGCATACCTGCATGATGATCACAGTTCTAGATTTTGCGCTACCCTGATGTGTCGTAGTTCGCCAGCTAACGAACGATGCAGTGTAACTGACAAAACCATTCTTCACGTCATCAAAAAGATCAAGAACACCATCGCAGGAGTGAACAACGATTGGATTGACCGTCACTTTGCCTTCTTCAAGGGCGTGAAAGAGATCAAGGACACGGAATGCGCGTTGGCACTCAAATTTGGGTCTGATTGCTACATCGTACGTAGACTGAGTCCTGTGTGCGATATATCGTGCTGACCGTCATAGACATCGTGGCTCAATTTCGGTGCCGATTACCGTTGGGGCATTCCTGGCACCGACTTGGCTGAAGACTCCCTCGGAGGCCGACCTGAATTCATCAGGCGAGCATGGGGTCCCGGCGATGGCGGCATGATCTTCCTCCCGCGGAGGAGGCATGTTGCGAACGATGCCGAAGCGCCCTTCGAGATCCTAGCTCGTCTTTCTAAGGAGGACATGGACCGCGTTTTGAAGGAAGACGGTGGCTTATGCAGCTGGTCTGAAGCTGTGGTCCTATAGGCTAGGGCACATTTGACATGACCAGACATCCACAACGCTGGCGAAGGCAACCGCGTCTGCCGACAGTAATGCGTTGTGGCCTTTTGGGATGCCTGGTGCATCCTTGTTGATGAACTTTCTCGATATACGCTCCTGCATTGATTGAAGGACATGATTATTGGCGTTGCATCGCCACGGTATGGCAACTGGGGATATCCTGTACAAATAACTAGTCGGTTTTGGGAGGTATCTGTTTCCATCCCCTTTGAGGATGATGTCGGATCCTGTTTTTCTTTGCTATTTCGTTAGATCTTGTAATCTCAGGCGAATGCCTCGTCTCGAGGCCAGCAGCCAGCAGTTAGTGGGCCAGCAGCCGCGACCTGCTTTGCTCTCTGCAGTAAACAACAATCAACGTTCTTCATCGCTTTCATCAAGTACTAACTGCTGAATTTGGCTCTGATGTACTGCGATCTAAGTGCGACGCTATGTGCACTCGTTTATTGTTTTGTGAAATCCTCTAATACCGAAAATTGCCGCCTTCGCAGGCGCGACAGCCATCCCCGCAGCGTGGAGACGCATCACTGACATGGACGCCACCAAGCTGTACTGACATTTGCGCTTCGTCTACCGAGGCTGAAACAATCGCCAACATGGCGTATAACCGCATTATCACCGTCAACGATTAAGATCAACGTTGCACGCTGCAAGCCTCCGTGGTGCTTCGTCGAACAACTCGTCACTGCGTTATCACGGCTTCGAAGGGGCCCTGCTTACTGCACCTATTGCGAAAGCGACGCTCGCGCCATGCCCGACTTCACCGATCATCTCCAGCCAGCTCACGATGGCACCGCAATATTACGAGCCGAACGCAATGGCTCTGCGATCGCGGTCGATGAGCTGGCAATGCATTTACTTTCTCGAGACGAATTTTTGCAGCGGCAAGAAAAAGTGCTCAAAGTTCTGAGCAGAGAAAAATTGTTCAAGAAAGACCAGCAGCTCAATTTGTCACGCCCTGAACGGTATCATCTGGGCTTGGCAAGGGCAAAAGCAATACAAAGGATTATACGCAGGGAAGGCTGGGATTATGCGGACTACAGCATGGCAGAGTATCTTACCGACGAAATGTCGCCGTACTTTTTGCACATGTCCATGTTTGGTCAGGATTTTGCTTTTGCTTGTGTAACGTGGGCGCCAATCTGACACCGCCAGTTACCACCGTACGTGAACAGGCCTCTAAGGAACAGCAAGCCTACTGGATGCCTAAAATTATCAATTACGAAATCATTGGTTGCTATGCGCAGACCGAACTAGGTCATGGGAGCAACGTGCGAGGCTTGGAAACTACAGCGAAATGGGACCCCTCCTCCAAGGAGTTTGAGATCCATAGCCCATACTTGACCGCAAGTAAGTGGTGGAACGGCTCCATGGGTCGAACCGCCACACATGCTGTACGTCATTGTGTACCACCGCTTGGAGAGTAGTTCCAGCTAATCATACTTCAGATTGTGGTCGCACAGTTACTTTTGCCGACTCGAGACAACCCGACTGCCTACACTTCCCACGGCCCGCAAACATTCCTGCTGCAGATTCGGGACGCAAAGACTCATCAACCGCTCCCAGGCATAGCCGTGGGCGATATCGGCCCGAAATATGGCTATGCTTCCATGGACAACGGGTACATGTTGTTTGACCACCACCGTGTCCCGAAATCAGCAATGTTGTCGCGTTACGCAGAAGTCTCGGACGAAGTTGGGACCTTTACGCGGCGCGGTCATCCGGCAGTGGTCTACGGATCCCTGACTTTTGTGCGTGGACAGATCATCATGCACGCCCGGCTTGTGTTGGCGCGTGCCGTGACCGTTGCGGTAAGGTATTGCAGCATTCGACGCCAGTTCTCGGATCGCGACGCCAAGTCACGTGATGCACCAGAGGTGTCGGTGTTGGACTACCCAACAGTGCAGATCCGCATACTACCTCTGCTGGCCACCACCTTTGCACTGCATTACACTGGTGAGTACTTTTACAAGCTGTACCACGAGTCACGTTCAACAATTGAGAAGGGCGATTTTGGACCTTTGGCGGAACTTCACAGCGCCTCTTCTGGCCTGAAGTCCTTATGTACAACTCTCGCAGCAGATGGCATTGAAACATGTCGAAGGGCAATGGGCGGGCACGGATTTGGTGGGGGGAGCGGTCTCATAGGTTTAAACTCTGATTACCTCTCCAAGCCCACGGTGGAAGGAGACAACTGGATGATCACTCAGCAAGTCGCTGCTTATCTGATCAAGAAGATGCAACACTGCATCGAGAACCCCGACGCCGCCTCCAAGGATCCAACAGATGACCTATTTAAACACTACCTGCAGAACAAGGACCACAGGATCCCAGAATCCTACGCCCACTCTGCATCAGGTAGCATCGACGATAGCAACATCGTCTCCATCTTCCAATGGCGAGCAGCAGCGCTCAGCTACGCAGCTTATCAGCAGCGCATCGTGCAGGCGCGAGGGTGGACGAAAATGATGATCCAGCTACACGCGCTTTCGCGCGCTTACAGCGAGCAGATCCTGGTCACCAACTTCCACAATGCCTTGCTCTCCTCCGCGGAGCCAGCGCTGTCGGGCCCAACGCCCGAGGTACTCCGACTCTGCTTCCGTCTGTTCGCCCTGCATACCATGGAGCAGGCCGCCACCTCATTCGTTCTTACCACATCTGTTCCGCACGCCTGCCTTAGTTCGTTGCCGGATTCTGTTCTCGATCTTATGGCGCAGATTCGGCCCCACGCCGTTAAGCTAGTAGATGCATGGTCGATACCTGATTTCTTGCTTGATTCGGCGTTGGGGAGGTATGATGGGAAGGTGTATGAGGAGTTGTTTGACATGGCACATCGGAGGAATCCGCTGAACAAGGTGACATTTAATCCGGACTACCGGAGTGAAGAGATTGTGCTGGGGAGTGGGGATGGCGGGAAGCATGTGCTTGCAAAGCTGTAGAGTAAGATGTCTTGCCACGTCTGGGATTCGTCACGCTATGCGATCTTGATTAAGGCATAGGGTGCTTGGCTTTTGAGACTTGCGCCGTGTCTTTGGCTCCCTAGCTGTAATCACCTCAAATCTCCTTGTTATGTTCTTGATTTCTCTGTCTCAATATCATTCCCACGCCCAGCACTGACTCTTTTTACTAACCTAGCAGCAGCTGTTTCTTCTTCCAGTCTGTCAGATGAATCCCACAAAGTGACACGATGCGCACCCATCGCAAAAATATGTCCAGTATTGCTCCAGGTGGTTGAGGCCACCCGCATGAAAGCTCTCTGACAAAAGGTTTTCTTGCCCTTCCGCTTTGAAGATTATAGCGAACCGGAGTGCCCTTTCACCGCCATCATATGTGAGTAGCGCTTTGAGACCGATGGTGTTTACGCAGCCGGTTATACTGCATCCGCATTGATGATCGAGCTCTTGCAAATTGGTCTTCACAATGCACAGTAAGTGACGACAATATCGGCTCGAAAGCTATGGGGTGCTCATACAAGCTACAGGAGAGGGCCAAATTCTACATGCGTCATTAATGTGTAGGCTGATAGAGAAGGGCAAGAGGGGTATTGGGGCTGGCCTGCGGTATACTCACGATACTGCTCCTCATGCGGGCTATAAAAGCTAGTTACAAAGGCAGCATACTAGTCTAAATATCATAGACCTAGGCACGTGGTAGGGCCAGACGCTAAGGTCCTTGGCTATACCCCTCCATTTGTACTTACACGCATAGGCTCTTGCTTTGGAGAAATCCAGACATCCATTTCACTACGAGGAAAAAGACTAATGTAGGGTACAGAGGAGGTACGACCCATGTCGCCAGCGCTACTAGTCTTTCCTATCAAGCTGCCAGTCACTTCCGATATTGAAGTTTCCTGGGGAGACACTATGAACTGATACTAGGAGTGTTTCGCTGCTGGAACAGTCTATATTCCCATGTGACTGGAGTACGCTATGAGTAGGTTCCACCGCCGACATTTATCAGCCAATGGATTGCTGGGTGGTGAGTCTCGAAATAATTTTTGGCCAACGACGATTATAAAACGACTTGTACTGTTATGGAACCAGCTATAAGGTATAGTCAAGCCAAGGTTGAAGACTTGATGATCTGACGAATACATAGCTTATTGTATCATCCTGCTTTCACTCCACACCCACAAGCCGCTTACAACTTACTCGGCACCCTTATCAACTGGTACTCCTTCCCACCACTCTCCATGTTCTTCTTTCCTTCCTTCTTGATCTCCTCAATCGACGTGAACCCCGCAACATTCATCAGGATATCCAGATCGGCGAGTAGTGACCGTATCACGTGGTCTACGCCCGTCTCGCCCATGATGGCGAGTCCCCAAATCCACAGACGGCCAACCCAGACAAACTGCGCGCCAAGGGCCAGTGCTTTGAAGACGTCGGACGCGGATCTGACACCGGAGTCGTACATGACGGTCGTCTGGTCGCCGACAGCCTCGACAATTCTCTCCAGCGAGTCCAAACTCGCCACGGCGCCATCCACCTGCCTCCCAGCATGATTACTTACCACGATCCCATCGAACCCCATCTCCACGGCCTTGCGCGCATCCTCCGTGCTCTGAATCCCCTTGAGCACAAACGGCTTCCCCCCGCTCATCTCTTTCCACACCTCCATCGCCCACACGGCCTTCTCCCACGTATGCGCGCGCCCATGCCACACCTGGTCGATCCACAGGGCGCCGGCTTCGTTGGGCTGTTTGTTTGGGTCGATCCCAGCCTCGCTCAAGCGCTGCTGGAACACCGGGTCGCTGAGCCCCAGATCTGCTCCGATGCCGTGGTAGAACGCGTAGTTGCTGGTTGCGACGTCGTCGTGGCGCCAACCAAGTTGCCAGGTGTCGAGTGTGAGGATGCACGCGGTGAAGCCGCTGTCGACGGCGCGCTGCAGCAGAGACCGTGTGAGGGCGTCATCGTGAGGCATGTAGAGCTGGAAGAACCGCACTGCGCTGCCGGAGCCGTCTTTGCTCGCCTCTGCGCCCGCGTCGTTCGCAGCCCCGACGTCCTCAATCGGCTGGCTGCCCGCCGTGGAGAGCGCATAGGGCAGGCCCAGGCCGCCGGCGGCACGCGCAACGGGTAGTTCGCCCGCGGGGTGGTAGATCTTGTTTATTCCAACGGGAGCAAAGCCGACGGGGGCGTTTACCTTGTGTCCGAAAAGGGTGGTCCGGGTGTCGCGCTTGTTGGTGTCGACGAGCATGCGCGGGATGATGCGATGGCGGTAGAAGGCCTGGCGGTTGGCGGTGTGAGTGTGGGACTGTCCTGCGTTGGAGGAGGCGTAGAACCAGCCATTTTGGGTGAGTTTTGTCTTTGCCTGTTCTTCGAGTTTGGCTGGGTCTGTTGGGGGTTAGGGAGATGACATGAGTGGGAAGCAGGTCCAGAGGGTTTGGGATGTACCGGTGTTGAAGAGTGGTGTTTCGCCCTCGTTGGACTTCCAGAAGTTGTGGCGTTGGTGAAGTGCGTATTGAGGTGTTTTGCGCACTTTTGAGTTTTCGTTCTTGAGATCCATGGTGGTGGTGTTACTTTGTGCGTAGGAACAGACCCGTACAGGACGGGAAACAAAAAAGATTCGGAAGAGAAACGAAGATTAAAAGCCACCAAAATCATCCCATTGATATATGCTTCTCCAGCACCGGTAGCCCCGGAACCAACGTACTTGTGACGCTCTGCCTTACATGACGAAAGCTGCGAGCTACTCGAACATCACTCCAGCGATATTGCCAGGGTCCTAAACATTAACATCGGCAGTCCGTCCGGCACACTGCTGTACGTCAGAACATCCCGATGAATGTGCCTTTTTACCGTGTGTAGGCGGTGATTGGAAGCTTAGCGGATGATGTCGCGGTGATGATGTCGTCCCGCGCGGCAACGGCGGGGATGTGGGGCAGGAAAGCTTGTCTGGCTGCTTTATTCGACTTCACGAACATTATTATGGCTGGGTTACTCGTTCATCTAGCACATTCAATTCGATTTAGCTGATATTGATTCTGTACTTTGCCTTCTTGGTCTCGCTGCGCAAGGCGTCTCGGTATGTCACGTTGCTCAGTGCGTCACCTCGTTGTTCCGGCGCTTGCTTGACTTCAGGCAGATCTGTCCTGATGCATTTCAAGTAGGGTTTATAACGGGTTGAAGTGTGCTTACGTAGCTCTAAAATCTAGAGTCAAACTCTTGCAGGCGTTTGGCGATGCAGAGCTTCCTTCTAAGCGGATGGTGGCTGTCTCAGTTGCAAAAGTCGAACCACATTTGAAATTTCCTAGAGCAAAACCAAGACTATATCCCATCAGCACCGCGGACTTGTAACTTGTCTTCGAGCTTTTGACTGCCTTGAACTAGTAGCTGGAGTGTGTCGGAGGGGATGACAGGTGCTACGGTACAAACAGCATGCGGCTCTACGAGAGATTGGAGTCCGTATTTCTGCTGCGGAGAAAGTCTAGTTGGAGGTACGTAGCCAGGTCAAGGCTGTTGCTGTTGATCCGTGCTATGGGACGAGGTGTGTGTGTGTGTGTGTGTGTGTGTGGATTGTACATGTAGTGTTTGGGCACGGATGCACTGCCTCTCTCCACGTAATGAGTAATGAGCCGTTAACACGCGCCTGCAAACAGCATGCGCATCGATGGCGTGGAAACTTGTGGCGGTTGGGGAAGTGATTTGCGAACGGGGTCATGTGCTCGCGTGTTGCGATGCACGGCGGACAAGCGCTTCAGTGTATCAGACCATGTGCATCACTGTCACACAGTCAGTTTAGTATGGCTTGAGAGCGGCCAAGATGCGACTCGAACATCACTGCAAAGGCCAGGAGCGGGTCTAAATCCAAAAGATGGGTAGCTAAGAGGATGGCGACAGGCTGCGACGCCAGGTATCTTTGATCGTGACTTTGACAGTTGCCCATTCCATTTCCATACTTCGTAACCTCGTCCACGTCCAACAGACAAACGAACCGCCGCACTCATGGTATGAAAGACATTACGCGCTTGGAACCAGCTCTAACGTGTTTATTTATTTGCTGCTTGCGGGTGTTTCCAGCTTGGTCTTCTCGCCGGCTGTGTCCTTGTCGTCGGACTTCTCGGTGGCGACGGACGAGGGAGATTCGGTGACCTCGGTGGCGTTGGGCCCGGGGGTTCCCTCGCGCTTCGCGTCGTCTTTGCTGAACTTGTTGACCTGGGAGTCGAGGTCTTTCTCTTCGTCGTCGTTGTCGAACATTTCGTTGTCTGCGCCGTCGGTTTCAATTTCAGTGCCATCGCCTAACAGAATGATGCGGCCACCCGTACCGGAAGTCGGCCTGAACCGGTGGTCAATGTCCATGTCATGCTCATCGGGGCTGTCGTCAATGCGGTGGTGGACTCCCGGGCCGCGGAACTCGGCTGCACGATTGTATTAGAATTAGATTACTCTTCAGCCTCAGGGGCCGACGGAGCTGGATCTTCAGACTTGCCGTACTCTGGCGGCGCACATGGGCCCTCTCCGTTTGCAACCCTCTTCGCAATGTCCTCGTACCACTGCTCCTTGGTGCGCCCCTGGAGCAGACCGATGATGGTGATGGTCATGTTGTCGCAGCCAACGCCGCCCGTATCGCTGTTGGACGCCAAGCAGTTGTCCATCATGTTCTCGCAGATGGAGGCGAGGTCCTGCTTTGCTACGATTCCGCGCCTCACAAACTCGATGACAGCCTGGGAGGACTGGACGTCCCAGATGCCTGTGAGAAATTAGCCTTGACTCGTGTGGGGTGCTGAGTGAGCGTACCGTCGCAAGCAACGACGAGGAATTCGTCATCGGCGTTGATCTCGTGTATCTCGACGTCGGGGAATGCGGTAACGATCTGCTGCTCAGGGGGGAGATCGGCGCTCTTCTTGAACTCAAAGTCACCTATCGCGCGGGACAGGGCGAGGTTGCCGTTGACGCGGCCAAAGTCGACAAAGCCTCCTGCGGCCTGGATGCGTGCCTTTTCGGCTGTGGGCTGTCAGCGCGGTCTTTTGGCGGGAAGACATGTTCTGCTCACCCTCATTCTGCGGCTTGTGGTCGAAAGAGAGGGGCTTTGCGCGGCCCTTGACGCCCAGGACTGTGCGCGAATCACCAGAGTTGGCCTGGGCGTGTTAGCGGGCTGGCGCACAAAAGTCGGGAGCCAGCACTCACGACGTAGATCTTGTCCTTGGAGAGGACGCCGACGGACGCTGTGCAGCCAGAGACCTCTTCCTCGTATCGGGGGTCTGTTCTGAGTCAGCGGACGTGTCAGCAGGCGGACGGCGATGCAGGGAGCGTACCGCTCAGGATGGCCCGGTCGGTCGCGAGGAAGCCGTCCTGGAGGGCCTTCTTTATGTCGCCCTCCTTGAAGGCCTCCTGCTTTGCGACGATCTCGTGCAGGTGCTCGCCCGTGTAGATGGCGACCTTGTCGCCGCCGTGGCCGTCGTAGACGCCGAAGAAAGCGAGCCGCTGGTCGGCGTCGGTGGGCTTGCCTTGGACGGTGGCCTGCAGGTCGAGGATGCAGGCGTGGGCGTCCTCCATGCTGATGCGCCAGCCCTGCATCGAGGAGGTGCCGAAGATGAAGTGCTCGCCATCGCCGGACTCTGATTTCTGGGGAGCGTGTCAGCAGTGCGGTGGTGGCTCTGCGGCGCCGCGCGTGCCGCCGTGGGCGCGCAGCCCACGGGCGGTGTTTTCAAACACGGTGCGGGGGCGGGGCGGCTGCGGGCGCGTACCTTGTCGACGACGGGCTCGGACAGTGTCTGACCCATGGTGCCTGGTGGCTACGGGGACCGCAGGGCGAGGAGCGGGGAGGTGTCGGGGTGCAGCGGACGGCGGCGCGCGTTCATGCAATCGCCAGCCGGTACTCGAGGCCTGCGGGGGGTGGGCGAGAAACGGGACGCGCGGGCAGAGGCAGCAGGCAGGGCGCTGGCGGCGGCGCGGGCAGCAGCGTGGGCGAGGGGGGATGGGGAGCAAAGGGCGCGGGGAGGGGGCAGAATTGCGTGCCTGGCTCGCTAAGAGTACACAGGCGCTTTGGTGTTGAGGCGGAGTGACGCTCTCAATCTCTCGACGCTCGAGTGGCAGCGCGCTAGCTTGCGAGCAGCTTAGACCACCAACGTCAACGAGCGACGGCAAGCGGCTGCAGTCTCTGCTGCGCGCCCCTCGGCCGCGCGCGCGAGCCAGGCGCCAGGCTCCCTGAGCGCCGCTGCTGCTCGAGCGCGCGACGGCGGCCGGGCGCTCGCTGCTGCGTCCCAGACGCATCCCAGCGGCCTCGTCCTCGTCCTCGCCGCCGCCTGGCCGTCTCTCTGCACAGCGCTCGCGTGCCGTCGCACAGGGCTGCAGACTAGGCGTCCCAGCCCGAGTCGCGCCTCCAAGACCAAGACCACCTGCCACCTAGACCCGCTACTGCGGCTGACGGCAAGCCCAGGCATTGTTTTCGATAATCCCTCTTCTAGCCCGTCACTTGTCTCGTCCGTCTGTCCACCTCGCTGCCACAGCTGTCGACGGCGTGCAGTCACCCAGGAGAGCCCGCTCCTGCTCGCGTCTAGTCTGCTGCAGATACGTGGTCATTGTCCTGTGTCAAGGGCAGCCGCGGCCTGGCTGCCCCACTTGCACCTGTCCCACTCGTTCAGCGCCGTGTCTAGCACCCGCCGTCATGTCTGTCTCTGTGTGAACCACCAAGCCGTCATGGCATTCTCAGTGCGGCCTGAGACAGTGCGTCTTCGAACAATGCACATCAACCGTTGCGGCCAGAGGCAGTGCGTCTTTAACAATGCACATCAACGCACATCAACCGTTGCGGCCAGAGGCAGTGCGTCTTCGAGCAATGCACATCAACCGTTGCGGCCGAGCACACCGCAGCCACACCAGCTTCGGTCCTGCAACACGTTCGCCGCCAGGGTCCTCGGCTTGTCGCTGACGACCCACGGCCACCGCATCCTCACTCACACAACCATTGCGTGCAGAGTGCAGTATAAAATAGAGACCACATGCAGTGTAAAATAGACACCACGTGCAGTGTATATAGAGATCACGTGCAGTGTAAAATAGAGATCACGTGCGAGCGCACAGCAGTGACATCGACAGACACTCCCTGTAAAAGACACATGCTCGGACACCGCCAGCTTTCACATGCCCGGCCACGACTCATGTCTGGGCGACACTTCGCGGACACTCGCGTTATCAGATCATCTTATCAGCGTGCACGTGATCACAATCCGCAACGTACCTCGGCATCTCGAGCGGCGTCTCGCTAGCTGTTTGGAGCCAACATCCGGGGTTGATTGGACTCGTGGGGCAAGCCACGGGGCGTCCGCATCGCAGCAGGCCATCTCCTGAGACATCGTGGAGACTGCCGATGCGCGCTTTACCGCAAAGGCGCGCGTCTTCCGAATAGACGCGCTTCTTCGGCGCTTTTAGAGCCTCAGATCCAACAGCCGTCAGCTCCAATGCCTCGGTGTTCGCTAGCGCGTTCGAGCGAGATCGGCTGCCGAGGGATCTCGACCATGTTGACGTACTCCATACAAAGATCACTTCTCCTACGCTTTTTTTCCCCTTCCTGCTCTCACCACATCCTCTATCACCAAAAATGTCGCCAACACCAGACTGGGTCAAGCAATTGAAGCCTTCGGGCATCCAGGGCCATGAGCTCCTCGCTGCGGAGCGTGCCAGCTCCAACATCCCTGTCGAGAAGCTCGAAGAGCTGCTGCACACCAAGGAAGTCATCCAGAGGCGGAATAAGATTACCGACCTCCTCAAGTCGGAGCCCGTATTCGACAAGTCGCAGAACTACTTCATGGGGCGGACAGACCGCTTCGAGAGGGCTCTTGCCAGGGAGAAGAAGCTGCGCCTGCTCAAGAAGAAGCACAACTGGTCCTACGATGAGTTCAGGGCGGCCACAGAGCTTGTCGGCGAGCCTGGTCCATACGGTCTCCACGACAGCATGTTCAAGGTACGCTGGGTCCGGTCGCTCACCCCGGCATCGCGCTAATTTTTGCAGGTCACGCTTGCGGGACAAGGCACAGAGGAGCAGCAGCAGAAGTGGCTCACCAAGGCCGAGAACTACGAAATCATCGGATGTTACGCCCAGACCGAGCTTGGCCACGGATCCAACGTTCGCGGGCTCGAGACAACAGCCACCTGGAACGAGGACGACAAGACCTTCACCATCCACTCGCCGCACCTCACTGCCAGCAAGTGGTGGATTGGCTCGCTCGGCCGCACCGCCAACCATGCCGTCGTCATGGCCCAGCTCATCATCAAGGGCAAGTCGTACGGCCCCACTCCCTTCTGCGTGCAGGTGCGCGACATGAAGACCCACGAGCCGCTTCCAAACATCCACGTCGGCGACATCGGTCCCAAGTTCGGATACAACACCATGGATAACGGTTTCCTTCTCTTCAACCACGTCAAGGTGCCCCACATCAGCATGCTGGCCAAGTACCAGTATGTTGACCCCAACACCAACAAGTTTGCTCGCCGTGGCTCGCCTGCCCTGGTCTACGGCACCCTCACCTGGGTTCGTTCATCCATCGTCATGCAGGCCGGCAGCGTTCTCGCTCGCGGTGTGACAATTGCGACGCGTTATGCTGCCGTTCGTCGTCAATTCCAGGACCGTGATGCTCCTGCCGGCGAAGCCGAAACGCCCGTGCTCAACTACACCATGGTGCAGATTCGCCTCCTCCCCCTCATTGCTGCCACATTTGCCCTGCACTTTACAGGAAAGTCGATGATGGACATGTACAATGCCAATCAGGCAAGGATGACCCAGGCCAGGGACAAGGGCGACGCCAAGCGTGGCGCTGGCCCAGAGGAACTGGAGTCTGGCAGCGACCTGATGGCTGACCTGCACGCCTCGTCTTGCGCGCTCAAGTCGCTCAGCAGCACTATCGCTGGTGAGGGCCTTGAAGTGTGCCGTCGTGCGTGCGGTGGCCACGGATACTCGAGCTTCAGGTGAGATGCAATAACATTGTGACGACAAGTACGTGTGATACTAACACCTCACAGCGGCATCGGTCCGTGGTATGCTGACTACCTCCCAACTCTTACATGGGAGGGCGACAACTACATGCTCACGCAGCAGGTAGCCCGCTACCTGCTCAAGTCTGCTCGCTCTGTGCTCAAGGGCGAGCGCCCCACCAACGACACAACCAAGATCCTTTCCGAGTTCCAGTCCCGCCGTGAGATTGGCTGTGCGTTCGACATCATCGGGTCTGACAAGGACCTCGTGGATGCTTTCGCATGGCGCGTGTCGTTCCTCACCTTCGAGGCGTCCAAGCACCGCGACAGCGAGAAGAAGCCCTGGAACGACCTCCTTGTCGACTTCTACCGCCTGTCCAAGGCCCACGCGCAGTGGATGATTGTCAAGAACAACCTCTCGGCGCTGCAGGCCATTGCCAACAGCAACCAGGTCAACAACGAGACGGTGGACGTTCTGATGAAGCTCTTCCGCCTGTTCGCGCTGCACACACTCGAGCAGGAGGGCAGCGAGTTCTACGCCAGCGGCGCGTGCAGCAAGCACCAGATCATGCTGGCGAGGACAAATGCTGTGATGAAGCTGTTGAAGGAGATCCGGCCGCACGCCGTCCGCCTGGTGGACGCGTGGGGCTTCGACGACTGGGTCCTCGACAGCAGTCTGGGACGTGCTGACGGCAAGGTGTACGAGGACATGTTCCACCGCGCCAGCGAGCTGAACCCGCTGAACAACATCACCGTCGACCCGTATCCCCAGAACGACGTGCTGTTCAAGAGGATCGAGAAGTCCAAGTTGTAGACTGTAGCAGAAGGCGGGGGATGTTTGAACTTGTGTGCATGGCGCTTCTGGATAGGAAAATGTTATCAGCGCTTCTGGAGAGAAATGCAATTAGAGCTTCTGAGAGAGAACTATAATTAGCGCTTCTGAGATCGAACTGTAATTAGCGCTTCTAGAGAGAAAAATGTAATCAGCGCTTCTGGAGAGAGAATGCAGTAAGCGCTTCTAGAGAGAAATGCAATTAGCGCTTCTGGAGAGAGAAATGCAATGAGCTGCACCACTCGTCGCATCGTCCACGCGTGTCGCCGTGCATGGTTTCCGCTTCGGCTCACCGCGGTAGGGCTGAAAGTGCGGCCTGTGCGGACGCAGCTCGACCTCACCTGAAGCTGCGTCCACTCTCGCTGCTCACGCCCCGACCCGCGCGCAATGTTGTAGCGGACCACAACGCGTGTGCTGCAGTCGCGTCGCCCTCCCTTCCCCACAGTGCAAACTGCGCAGTCGACAGGTTCCCGCCGCGCCCACAATGTCTGTCATCCTTTGCACCGGTGCGTCCCCCCCCCTCCCCCTCCCCCTACCCTCGCACGCCCCCGGCTAACGCGCTGCCAGCGGGCTACGACCACACAATCCGGTATGCGCAGCGGCCCCGTCCCCCTCGCGCCCCGCTAACGCGCGCAGGTTCTGGGAAGCGCTGTCTGGCATCTGCTCGCGCACGATCCCGCACCCCGACTCGCAGGTCAACCGGCTGTGCATCTCGCCCGACAAGCGCTACCTCGCGGCCGCGGGGCACCACACGGTCAAGCTCTACGACATCAAGTCGACCAACCCGAACGCGATCCTCACCTTCGACGGGCACACGAGCAACGTCACGGGCGTGGCGTTCCACTGCGAGAGCAAGTGGCTCGTGACCTCGAGCGAGGACGGGACGGTCAAGATCTGGGACACGCGCAGCGGCAACGTGCAGCGCAACTACACGCACGGGGTGCCCGTCAACGACGTCGTCATCCACCCGAACCAGGGCGAGCTGATCAGCTGCGACCGCGGCGGCAACGTGCGCATCTGGGACCTGGGCGAGAACAAGTGCAGCCACCAGCTGATCCCCGAGGACGACGTGAGCGTGGCGAGCGTCACCGTTGCCAGCGACGGCAGCATGGTGTGCGCGGGGAACAACGCGGTACGCCCGCCCGCGGCCACATGCTCACGACCCCGCTAACGCCGCAGGTGCAGGGCAACGTCTACGTCTGGAAGATGGTCATGCGCGGCGACCTCACCTCCATCATTCCCGTCTGCAAGTTCCTCGCCCACCACACGTACATCACGCGCGTGCTGCTCTCGCCCGACGTGCGCCACCTCGCCACCTGCTCCGCCGACCACACCAGCCGCATCTGGTCCGTCGACCTCTCGTCGCCGCACAACGTCCAGCCCGGCGACGCCCTGCCGTCGGCTGCCGAGCGCGACCCCGCCGCCTTCCCGCTCGAGACGACGCTGCACGGCCACCAGCGCTGGGTCTGGGACTGTGCCTTTAGCGCCGACAGCGCCTATCTGGTCACCGCCTGCAGCGACCACTACGCGAGGCTGTGGGAGCTGGGCAGCCAGAGCATCATCCGCCAGTACAACGGCCACCATCGCGGCGCCGTCTGCGTGGCGCTGAACGACACCGCCGTCGGCAACTAGCGCAGGGACTGGAACGCGAAGGCGAGATGAGATGCCGCCCTGCAATTGGAGATTCGAGGAAGGTGTGGCTCGGGGTCGGTGTGTTTCTGCATCAGCGCGGCGTTGAGATGGGTCTTGGCGTTTTTGGGACGGGCGTGCCACTTTGCTTTCTTTCACGCGGGCATTCACCCGCATCACTGTCCATCACCTGCATGCACGCTGACGTAGCTACGCGCTGCCATGTACGATATCCAACGGGCGTAGCAAAGACGCACGTAGCAAGATGCACGTAGCACGACGAACGTAGCAAGACGCACGTAGCAAGGCGAACGTAGCAAGACGCACGTAGCAAGACGCACGTAGCAAGACGCACGTAGCAAGACGCACGTAGCAAGACGCACGTAGCAAGACGCACGTAGCAAGACGCACGTAGCAAGACGCACGTAGCAAGACGCACGTAGCAAGACGCACGTAGCAAGACGCACGTAGCAAGACAAACGTAGCAAACAGTCTTTTCATCGCAGTGAGCGGCAGCAAAACAAGCCCTTTCCTTAACCTACCTCCGTCTCTCTCTCGGTCGCTTATATCTCGAGGTTGTTGCTCATCTCCATGGCGACTTACATCTCGTTGTTGAAGCCGCCAGTGCAGCGCCGTAGGGGGAAGGAGCGTTTCGAGCAACAAGACGACTGCTTCCTGGACAGCCACCGCTTCTACTTTTTTTTTTTCGCGGTCGGAGTACAGCCGTCGTTACGCTGCTGGGCCGCGTCTTGGTCTCTCCTGCGTGCATTCGCAGTCCACTCATGTTCTAATCACATGAGAGCAAACTGATGGTGGTGGTGGACAACATACAATCCTCATCGTAGGACAAATTTCAGTTTCTGCGTTCACCCATAGTCAGATGCGCAAATGCAGCCAGCCAGACCTTCATTGGAAACCCACTGCCTGTGCGTCCGTGTGAACAGATGCGAAGGTGAGAGTGAACAGCCCGCCGAGCTCTACGCGTCTGCTGCCTTTCCCTCCACACACCCTTTGCTGTACTCACCAAACCACTCGCCAGACGACTCGACCTCCACCATGCCCCGCCGCAAAGCAGTCAGGCCTGACGTCTCCGTCGCGTCCTATCTCAAGTATCTGGACAAGGTGGTGCTGTACGTTCCTTCACACCCACTTACCCACTGACAGCAAACACCTCCCCCGTCCGCCACTGACACGCCGTAGTCCGAGCAACACGCTCCACAACCAGAAGAAGTCCCGATTCCTGCGTCTACCAGGCGAGATACGAAACAAGATCTACGCACTTGCGTGCGCCACGACGCTTACCGTCTCCGACTCTCCTTCTTGCCAGCCCCGCTACACCGTCTCCCCGCTACGACTCGTCTGCAAACAAATCTCCAGCGAATCCGCCGCTTACGCCCGCCGCCCCGACGTCCTCCGCCTCGAGCCAGACTTGCAGCCCGCTCTCTTCTGCCATCTCCTTGACACGTCCCGCTCCCTGCGACACCACGTCTTTCGCTGCGTAGAGATGCCGGTCACGATGCTGCAAGCCTTGGCCAAGGATCTGGCGTTGCTGCACACCACTGGACTGAGGGCTGGTTGGACCAGGGCGTTCTGGGGACAGGGTTTTAGGGGCGGCTGGGTCAGGGAGGTTGAGAGAGTGGCTGTGTGGAGGACGGGTGAGGAGGGGTGGGA
The DNA here is from genome assembly GCA_028584115.1 of Stagonosporopsis vannaccii. Taxonomy (NCBI): domain Eukaryota; kingdom Fungi; phylum Ascomycota; class Dothideomycetes; order Pleosporales; family Didymellaceae; genus Stagonosporopsis; species Stagonosporopsis vannaccii. The sequence goes on along the minus strand of VWXS01000080.1, from coordinate 84,369 downwards.
TTCAAAGACGAAGAGCTGGGCCAAGGGTGTGCTGAGGGAGGTGTTTGGGAAGGATGTGGAGCTTGCGTTTGTGGGGAGTGGGTGCTGAGTCGCGGCGGGTGTTGGACGGGCTGGAAGGGTTGAGCTAGAAAGCAGTGAGCGAGAATGAAGGCTTTGGCCATGGTAACGTGTAGGATGATGAAACGACGAGGCTATCGAAGATCCTTACTTGCTGCGTCCAACAAACAACGGAGCATGATTGGATACCGCGTATCTGTACCCCGCTGTCTGTCACACACTGCCTTCCGCGACCTCGAGATTCCACCACAGTGGGACCAAGCACCGAGTCCAAGCCTTCCAAGATTCTCATCTACGACTTCGACGGCATGTGAGTTCAGCCACCCCCCCCCCCCCCTACATGCGGATACCAAACCCACAATCACAAGCACGCTGGCACATCAGGGAGACTCGCCTTCCCGTGCATGCGTGGAGAGTACCGCCACAGAATTTCCGCTTATGTACCCGACACTGCTATCTGAGCAGGTCAAGTCGAAGTGACTACAAGAACGGCAAACCCAGCGCAGGAGCGCCTTTTCAAGCAGATCATAGCATGCAGGCAACGCAATGAGGGGTACCGAGTTACCTCGTCGCAAGATTCGCTGGCAGCAGCAGCAGCGACAACGACGAGTGACTTCTCCGTCTCTTTTCCCTACGAGGTAGCCGCTCAAAGGGAAGCCCTGAGAGAATTAGATTGTTTTGAGCAGTTGCAAGCTTGTTATGATTGCGTATACTCAGCTATACTACCAGAGCCTTGGGGCACTCTCAAGATAGTGTGAGGGCGTTGGCGAGGCGCATGGCCATATACACCCTGGGTGGAGGGATGTAAGCTTGCCAACAAGTAGAAGTACAAAGATTAGGTGAGTCTTGAGATTACTGCCGTCCTCTTGTATTGAAAGCTGATCTTGCAAGGCGTGCTTCATTGATTGGTCGAAGTGAAAGTAGAGGGAATTCCCAAACAGTACTAGACTGCCAAGACCACACTCTCCACCGAGATGCAACTTATTGTTCCCCAGAGAGAGCGAACGACATGTCGACATCTTCAAAGTCCCATCATGTCGGAGAGACCCGCTCTTGACTGCACTGCCACGTGAGGTTACTACCCCTTGTCTGAGCTGTACTCTGATTGTTGCTAGCTCCAACGCAAACCAGACAAACTCTCGTCTTCTGCGACTGCCTGCGGAGCTGCGCAACACAATCTATGCCTACGTCTCGGATACCCTCATTGTTGAGGCATCTCATCCCAAGCATTACAGATTTCTGAGAAGCGGCAGGTCGCTGCTTTCCGTCTGCCGGCAGACCAACCGCGAGGCAGCAGATCTGATCGACGTGGTTCGAGTCCTGTCAATCCACACTGACAGGCCTGTGATGGGCCCCAAATATCTGCAGCAGCGACTGTTGGCAGATCTGTCAACAGTACAAACGCTTGAACTGAGCGGACTCCAAGTCCTCGGAGAGATGAAGAGGAGCTTGAAATCCCTGCAGCTCTTTGGGCGCGCGTATAACTGGGCCGATCGCGCGTGGGTGAAGCAGAAGCTTCCCAATTTGAGATGTGTAGATATAAGACCGGCTTCAGATCATGGGCCTGCCTTTGAATGGATCAATTCAGCAGTGACGAGGCAGGAGATACTTGGTATTGTCAGGGATACTTTTGATCGACCCGATATGAAGGTAAATTTTATGTAGGCTTTTGTTGCAATACAAGTGCGGTACAGGTTTTGAAGTGGAGCGGGTTCTGTTCCAGCGACGAAGCCCGCCTTCACTTGATTCAACCTACGCAACCACGCGCAGGCCCTGCACGACGCACGAAATCATATTCCCTTACGCTAGATTTGTTCATTCCTTCCTCTGTAATTCAGTGGAATACCAAAAAGTCATGGTTGTAGTGTTTCAGATGCCTTGTTGTGAGGACACTCGCAATGTGCAACTGGGGAGTGAAAAAGGCGTGTCTCACGTCCAAGCAAATTTCGACCTCCGACCTTGCGCGTTCACATTCGCATTGTTCTGTTCTTATCCGCTCCATCTTACTCTACTTGTGTCCACTTCGCTGTTCCTCGCTCTACCCAACCCATCCTCGCTCTTTCCCTCTCTAACCTCTCAACCTCGAAGCAATGGTGCTGTCAGTACTGAAACTCGAGCAGCTTGCTCACTTTAATCACATGTAAGTGCATCGACTCCCTCTGACCCATCCACACTCATTCGAGACAGAGCGAAGCTTAACAAGCGCAACTCTCCACTCTTACGACTGCCTCCAAAGCTCTGGAATGGCACTGTTGTTCAAATGTTCAGATTCAGGTTAGAGGAGCAGTGCTGGAGACTTGGAATAATACCGAGAAGAGAGCACATTGTGAAAAATATGCGGGTCGAAGTTTATTCACTTGAGATAGGAATAATAATTGTTGGAAGCAAAATTCTGAGATGTCGGTGTTGATTACAACGTGAGTGTTAGGCACCATTCAACATTCTGCTGTGACTTCTCAGAGTTGCTCCATAAGCTCGAAAAACGACGGGTATCGGAATCATGACTGCAGCAATGCAAGCAAGAAGTGTTCCCGCCCATTGTACCCCAAGATTCTCGAACACCTGTCTTGAGAACAATGGGAAAGCAGCTGCAACGGCAGAACGAAGCATGACATTTGCTGCCACCGTGGACGCTGCTCTATCGTGGGAGGAAGTGTCAGCTGGATTCGACAGCTAGCGTGGAACGAAGAGTAAGATTGCCACTCACATAGGCAAGAAAGCATCGACAAGGTAGTTGAAGCACGGCAAAAAGATGCAAAGGACTCCGAACCCAATGAATACTCCAGCGGCGACAGGAGAAATCCAGTGGATCGTGTCGGTAAAGCCCGTCCAGGCAAACCTACCAATGATGTCAGCTCATTCGAACGCCACGCAATTTTGTTTGACACAATATACCAGAAAATTCCGATGGGAAAGACAAAGGCACCCAGTATCGGAGGACCGAGGCGCCACTCTGCTATGGCTTTGTTGTTGTTGGCTTCTAGTCTTCGAATGTATGACCGGTGTTGGCAAAGTATGAATGCTAAGGCCAATAAAACTCCTAGGAAGAGACCTAGAAATGGCAACGTTCTGGTACCTGTTTTCATACCATATACATGGCTGAATACATAGGGATACGCCTTCAAAAGTGCATACACCAGCCCATAGATGAAGGACATGTACAAAGAGACTAGAAGTACAATAGGCTCTGTGGCAAGCAGACGTAGAGGCCTTGTGAGATACGTCTGCATCACTGCCTTTATGTTCATTTCAACCCTCTCCTGTTCGGCGTGAAGCATCCAGTTGCCTGTGGACTGGCGGATCCGGATAGCTTTCTCGACCAAAACAAAGGGTGCGAACGTCTCTTTCAGGAAGCACAGAAGAAATATACTATTAGCGAAGCCCAACAATGCCGGTAGATACAGTGTCCAGCGCCAACTGAGGTATCGTGCGACGATGAAATCTCCGGCGATCGGTGCGAGGAAAGGTCCACCGAATACAGTCAGCGCATAGAACTGTATCGACATGCCGCGATATTTGTTGTTGTAGATGTCTGACAGCACTGCAGGAACCACACACAGTGGGCTGGCTCCGAACATGCCTGCAAAGAATCGGCATATGGTCAGCGTTTGGATATCTCTCGAGACTGCGCTTCCGATGGTGAAGACCGAAGAGCCAAAAATGCCGATGCACAATGGCCAGCGCCGCCCCATAAGCTCTGATCCCGGTGCCCAGATCAAAGGGCCAGTTGCAAAGCCTAAGACGAAGAGGCTTGTACCAAGAGCAGCAACGATTCTGCTGACTTCGAATTCCTGGCTGACTTCCGTTTCACCCGCAGCGAAAATAGCGCTGTTGAAAGATGCCACAAACGTTCCGAAGCACGCAGCAGTAGCTATGCATAGCCTGTAGACCTGTTGAATACCCGAAATGTATTGTGTTCGCGTGAACATACTTTTTCTGCGTGTTCCATTGTTGCGGATTCATAGGGTCGTATGGTTCGTCGAAAGTGACAACATATTGCTCTCGATCTGGAAAGTGACTAGGAGCGACTCTTCCTCCTCCTATGGATCTTGAACAAGCTTTGGAGGCATCTTTGGTCTTTGGAGGGCCGCTTGGTACGCTTAGTTGCATGTTCGCAAGTGATGAATACCTGCCTCAGGTTTCGCGCCCAGGGTTGGGAAATGGTGTCACAGAGTGTTCCTTGCACAAGGGAACTTCAGAATATGGTTCAAGAAAATTTCCAAAAGTAGAGATACTGCAGAGGTTCTAGAAGTGATTCATTAACATTCCGGATCAGGCGGAGCGGAGATGGCGGACCATCGCATAACCCACTTCTTATGTCAATGCTTCATCAAATGGCTCATCAATCGAATTTATATGCTAATAGCGTCTATTGAAACTTCTTCAGGACTGACCATAGGCATTATCTCGCGATCTGTTCTACGTTGACTTCGAGCATTCGTTGTGCGAAAAAGGGAAATGGCGGAACAATCCCAGGAAGCTGCGGCTGGGCACTTCTGCAGCCTCTACAACGCCATCATCAATGTGGTCAACAAAAGCCGTGTGAACAAGCAACAGAATTGGGCAGGTAAGAATAGACTTGAAGTCAACGAACGAACCTTAGAAGGCTCGCCCGTTGGATCAAACCGTTGTACTTGCTTTGCACCCGTGAAAAGCGCTTTACGCTCGTGAATGGTGTCAACAGGACATTCTGCGTCTTACAAACACATTTTCTGTATAAAGTTCGAGACTCAAACCCTAAGTCACTCTTTTCAAAACAGGACCCAATCACAATAAGAGTCTTGCCTTCCGCTATTCACCAATCGCTCCCAATACGAATAGACTCCGAAGAAGAGAACAACCTACGAACATGTATCTTATGCATCCAACTATGAATAGTCGGATGGGAGTCAACGGCTACCATCATTCAAGGTCAGCGTCGAATCATACCTGTCGGCATGCTTGACCTGCTGCGAAACAGAGTAGCGGATTGTTTGGCGCGTGCTAGCATGACATCACTTCCGAATATCTTTCAAGAGAGATAAAGGCAGCTGTTCCGAATTTGGTGCCTACATGGAATTTTTGCCCACGGGAGACGGTATCCTCGCGATATAGGAATATTGACAGGTATATTGTGAGACGCCAATGCTGACGATACATGGAAGCTGTTTTAAGATATTTGCAAACTCTCTTGATGGAACACTCTGAAATTATATATTTGAAAGACGCTGAATAATAGCTTTTGTCTCTCTCCGCAAACGCTCCACAAGCACGCTGGCTGGTTCCACACCATTCACAAGCCCGATCGCGGCGCCAGCGTATGTCGCCAACCTTCCTTCAGGACCCCAGCCGCTGTCTCCAGCCTGTACAGCATCGTCATGGAGACGCTTCAATTCCTCAAACGGGACGCCTGCTTCGTGCTCATGCCAGCTTTTGTTGACAATGCCGCGTGGACTGTATTGTTCTGGCCATTTGGTACCCCTAAGCTGATTATACAGAGTAGTTCGGACCGTATATTTCGCTCCATCAGAAGCACGCACGATCTCTTGTTGATAGCCTTTGCTGATGCGGGCCTCCGTCGAAGCCAAGAAGCGAGTTCCCAACGCGACTCCATCAGCACCGAGTGCTAGCGCAGCGGCAACGCCCCTGCCGTCTGCTATTCCTCCAGCCGCGAAAATAGCTATTCCAACCCGCGAGATGGCATCCGAAACTTCAGGTAAAAGCGATATGAGCCCCATGCCTCCTTCGGCAATGCCGTGGCCTCCCGCCTCTGCACCCTGGATGACAAGAACATCAGGACGTGAGTGGCTGTTAGCGACGTTTAAAGATTCTTGAAGAGTTCCCACTTGTACCCAGATGTCGATGTCAGGAGAAGCTTCTCGTAGGGCATCGATCCAATCGTTCAGCTCCTGTTGCCCTTCCCGAGGCGCAAATAGCCAGGCTGCGCATGGTCGGTGTTCACGTACAGCCTGGGTGGCCGAGTCAAGATCTCCATTCCAGAGCTGAAATCCGATTCCTACGGGTAATACACCGCCAGCAGCAGATGGGCTCGATGTATTGCCTGCCTTAGTATTGAGCAATCTCGCTGCTCGTGCAAGATCGATTGCGGTATCCTCAGGCTTTACGCCAGGGCCAATAAAGCCCAACCCTCCTGCACGTGAAACAGCAAGAGCAAGCTCAGGGCCGGACATGACTCTCATGGGTGCAGCGACGACGAAAGGAGCCGCAAGCCACGGGAATTTGCTGGAAAGACGCTTCGCCATGTTGCTGCGTAGCGTTGCCAATGTCGAGCTCATCTGTTTGTGCTTGTTAATTAGTGAGACATATGTGAAGGTTCGACCATACCTTGTCAAGGAGGACTACGAAGTCCTGGTCTATCAAGAATAAGTCAATGAAATTCGTAGTCGAGTGGTATCCACCAGCTCAAAAACGTCACTCAGCAGCCTCTAGGAGCGAACTCCGGCAGCGGCTCGGACGCTTCCGCACCTCCGCTTTTGCCGCACTTGGTGGCAACATGACAAAACGCAACTATCGCACAGAGCACGTTTAGATCCATCCTGGGCTTGTGACTGAGCTTTGATCCATGCACTCTGCAATCATTAACTGGTTAGAGAACGACTATAATGGAACATGTTCACTCAAAGGCTGCTTAAATGGAAGAAGCTACATCGATCGCATACTCGCTCCATTCAAATCAGCGAAGTTAAGTCTCCGCCGGAGCCAAGCCATTCTGACTGAGCCATGAATTGATTGAACCACCAAGAATCTTGCAGCGCATCTCCGCTCAGAAATTCAGCCTGCGTCTCGTGAATCTGAGGATCCAATGACGGGTACAGGTTCAGCATTTCAGTGTGATTTTGGATCTCAGCCTCCCGCCGCTTGCGATGCAGCTGAACTAAAGTGTTTGCGGCAGTCGCTGCTTCCAGTGTTGCCTCGGTCTGGTACGCATTGTTCACAGCCACAATGCACGAGAGCGCTTCGTTGAGGATGGCAAAGGACTGGACGGTATCCACATAGAGCAGTAAACAGAGGATCTGGAATGGCATGTTTGCGACGTGATGCCACGGAAGGCCTTGAGCAATCGCAGAGTGAACGGCCCGAATTGACTTCTTCATTTGACTGAAGACTTTGTGTCTGACTTCCTCGGTAATCTCCAGGTTAGAAGAATGGAGCCGTCGATAAACGCAGAGTGCGAGGTTACACTGGGCCAATACAGAAGGCGGCTCCGTGTGAGTCCTGTCTAGAACCTCTTCAAGCGTCGCGAGAAGACTTTCTGAACTCAGTCTATTGGTCGGATCCAGCACCTGAGAATAGGGAAGAAGACCCAGTAACTCTGCCGTATATTCTCCGGGCTTTGCAGCAATTGGGAACGCGTCTAGATCTGGTAGCACCACTCGACTCCGGCCAAGATCGTAGGACAACCAGATGTTGAGGTGCTGGGCCACACCTATGAGACTCCTTCGAGTATCGAGGAGATTTTGAGTTTCATCTGAAAGTGACAAGTCGTTTGTCCCTGCACCGCTTGTAAAATCTGTTGCCGCGATGACATGAAGGGTAGTGCAACTCGCCTGCCAAGCCTCCTCTGGTTTCGCAGTAAGTCTCAGGTAGACCGATCGCAATAACCATGCAGTAGATAGACGCAAAGATGGGGTCCCTGCGTCTGACGGGTCAAGTAGGCGCTTAGCAAGCACAACGAGACGCTGCTCGGTCACCAAGTCTGATGTGCTCGAAAAAAGACTGCCTATGGCAGCGACACCACACAACATGGCATCCTGTTGAACCGATCGATCTTGCTCGTTCCATGTCCTAGATATGCTACGGAAGAGCATCCCGTTGTCAATGAATCCGTAGCAAGGGTGAAATCTTGCAAAATAAGCTCTCGCCAGGTTCTGCATCTCAACTTCAGTGAGGATATCTATGACGGACTCAGCATGCGTGACTGTTGCGTGTTGTCTCTCTCCAAGGAACAAATTCCATGCTAGCATTCGCATCGGAGAAACGCTTTGCTTGGATTCGAGCGTTGTCGTGAACAGCCGCACAAAGGCTGCGCCCGAATTCAACTGATCAGGTCGAAGATAGCTAATTTGAGCTCCTTGCACCTGCGTTGGCAGTGCTTCAGGAAGCTGCTCTAGACCTCGTACCGGGCTCCCATCGCACTGTCGCCGTTCCAGTCGCCGAGACGTTGCGGGTGCGGCAGTTGATGGACTCCCTGCTTCTAATACAGTGGTTTGCGATCTATCAATGCTTGCTTGGCTTCTTCGAGTACGAGGCATTGAACGGTACGAGCACTCGTACCCATAGCCAAGGCACATGTTACATGGTCGGCTTCCATCACATTTCCTCTTGCGGTCCCGACAGGGGTCACACGCGATGCGCAGCCGTTGCCGGGTCTGCCTTCGTGGGGTACTCATTCTTTTCACAGCGTCCGATTGAAGTAACCAGATGGTCAGTCTATCATTGTGGCGGGTAGAAGATGCAAAATGAGACCGCTGCGGATCTGGCGGAAATAGACCTCACGCTAGCGAACTTAGGCTGACTAACAACCCCACATCTGTGATCCTCACATCATCGCCAATAACTTACCGTTGCGTAAAACCGAGCAAAAAGTTCATCCCTGTACTGTAAAAGAGAGCACCTCGCCAATGCCCGTCAGCACAGTCGAAGCACCAGTCCTGACCAGCAAAACTTGCATGTCACTGCGCCATGCCTTTGACCTGGCCTCCCAATTAAATATCCTCCTGTCGACTCTGTGACAGAACATAAATCCAATGTTGAGTCTGATGAGCCACAACTTAGTCTCCTGGGTCATTCACTTCTTTGCTTCTACTTTTGCACGGTAGTTGATGCTCCTAGACCTGTCACTGTAACATGCTGTCTGCTATTATATGGCGCAGATACCTCGCTCCAATGGTTCCATTTCACAGTAGCTTTGGGCCTTCAGACGCCGAACAGGTGTACCACAGTCGGCTTGTCGCTGAAGTCATCATTCTGAGCTTAGACTCATATGAGCTGACTGGCGCAGAGGCTAGTATGATTACGGAACAAGCTTGGAGGGTTGACGACGCCATGCGTCTCATTCTACATGCTGAGAACACCTGGTCTGGTCCTAGAGGCTGAATGAAGGCATTCTACTGAGGGATAAGTGGAGTAAACTTCCTTCACGTTTGTGATTCAAACTTGGGCTTTCCTGCATGGGGGTCTTTATCGCTTAGCCTTTGTCCGGACCGTGTCTAGAGCTGACCAGTGGTTCCCTCTATAACACGTTGACTCAAGAAAACACCACCAGATGCGTACAATTCAGCTTCAATACAAATCTCGTAGGTCGGCCATTCAGCGGCTCGTATAAGCGTCCCAGAACACGGGGCATTTCTTACCGTCAAGGGCTTGGATCGATCTCAGAATGCTCTTCTCATTAAAATCCCAATTTTACTGCCAGAGCATGAAACTGTTCAGGAAACATTTCTCATTGCGGAAGCGGAGTATCCTTCTGAGGGTCGTATTGAGGGCACGGCCTGGAGTTTGACCCTGGATTACAACTGCAAAATACTTGATAGGCTTCTTATATGCGGTTTCTGAGAGGCCGCCAATTTGCAGCGGACGCCTGGGCCGGATTCATCTCTATTCAAATAAGCTCCATTTTGAAAGTCCGGACCGAACAGTAGAAAAAACCCAGCAAATATTTTGGCCGATAGAAAACCTCCACCTCAGATGAAATGCCACAATAATCCCGTCAAGTACACAATGTACAGTCTTAACGGCGGCTTAATAGACTATGCAGCCCCTCAAGAGTTTGAGAGTGCATTGTCAGGCTCGTAGGGTGAGCCCTTGATGTTACTGCGATCGCTGAGACTGAAGGTGAGTGTTGGCCACATCCGAGTACTGCGCAACGCTCGGAAGAGGATTTGAAGACCGCAGCCCTTCTTCTGATTGATTTACTATGCCAAGGACCGAGATACATGTAGTCAATACCTAGGTATTAATGACAAGGGATGCTTTGAGGTTGTGCTATGGCCACGGGTTAAGCACTTAGATTATGCCGACACAAATTCCCGACTACGATCCCACGGTTGATCACAACATCACCGAGCTTATGACGAACATACTGCCATTGCAAGAAACCTTCCTATTCAAGTGCAATGGCCAAGGACTTTACAAATCTTGTTCACGGCTGTGCCGTGCTCACGGAGCGTTTTCGAGTCGGGCCTATCACACGGGTTTGCACTTGCTGGAGGCCTCATAGGAGTAGAAAATGTCGATGCTGTTAAGCGTTTCCAAGGCAGCTGGCGCCGACATTATGCCATAATCCGCTGTCCAACACGGCGCAGCTGCCATATCCAGCACAATAACCCATTTGATCATGATGTAGTGCGCGAGTGCATATGCAGGATTGCACCACATACCATGTTGAGTAATCTGAGTGACCTCCGGCCAGTATAAAACTTCTATCGTAATTAAGACCCTCAGATCAGCCGAACAATAAAGTATCAGTCGCTAACCTGATATGTTAGTGATTTCCAGGATACACTATTCACAAGAAAGCATTCTTCCACCATCGTCGTTAACATTACAAGGAGTAGCAATATAACAAACTATACAATCAAGCCATTCCTGTCCTTCACTCAATGGCAGTCAGTTGGTGGCAGTGTTCTGGATAAATCTACGATATTTTGAAACATGTCGATAAAACACCCCTACTAGTCCAGATCCTACAACAAGATTTGTCCCCACCTCTAAATCATCACGCGCTCTGCGTCACGCCCGGAGATACACGCCCAAAGGACTCCCAAACTTGTAACAATCAAACGCTAATTTACCTTCATTGGCAACAGTTACCACAAATTACCAGAAGTAGCATGACTCAGCCTGGGAGCTGTCCGAACAGTCTGGTATAAAGGGTAGCGGGATGACGCTCTTGCAACGTCGAACAATTACGACCACGTTTACGAAGTCCCATCTAATTTACGATATTGTTTAGGCCTGATCGCCTATATTGCTGCACATCAATCATGCGTTCCTCAATCATCATCGCTAGCTTCGTCGCCCTCGCAGCTGCCCTCCCAGCAATCATTCCGGTTGAGAAGACCTCCCTGGCTGTCCGAACCGAGTCACTCGACGCCCTCGCCGCCCTCGAACCTCGCCAGGGTTTCAATAACTACGATCGAACCTTCTCATGGCCCGACACTGAATTCACTGGTGGCGGTATAGGCGCCCAATTCCGGGCCACCAACCTAGGAAACGGCAACTTCAGGTTCCAGTTCTGGAATAGCTCCCCACCCAACACCCCCGCTATCAACTACCGAGTCTCCTACGGCGGCCAAACTCTGGCGTCAGTCAACCTCACTCCCCAACAAACCACCATCGTCAACATCCCCCGAACCGGAGACAACTACAATGTGTTGATCAGACTAGCGTAAACGGTGGATATGGGGACGTGCCATGCCGTTGATCAATATAAGAGCACACTCTCAAACGCTGTCCATATATCTGCCTTTATCTTGACTTCTTACTCTCCACTCTGAGTTCCTGCTGTAGTAGCAATGCCACATCTCGTCGTCAGCACACGGATGGCTCTCAGCTCGATTGATCTTGGATCTGCTCACAAGCTCATGCCTCTCTACTAGAGTGCAAAGGGCCATCAGACAAATATATAACCAATACATCCCAAACAATGCATGTAAAAATCTATCCTCCCTGCGGCTGGAAACGTCAAACATAGCTGTTGTGCACAGATCTGCCAAGTAAGTGACACAACCTACGTGTTGTAGATGATCACTGTATAAGTAATGCGCTAACAATAGTAAAGAAGAAAGGGGCCGGCGCGGTGATAGCACACAGGCTCGAGAACTGCAGAAAGGCTTGAGTGAGGTGAAGTTGATTATGTACCGGCCGGAGATAAGTGTCACTCAAGGATACGCAGATGACTCAGTTATCGTGGGAAGCGAGGAACCAGAGATCTATGCGATATACAATCAGACTGGCTGTTTAAACCGTGCAATCATCTTCAGCTGAATGCAACTCATTTTCCCTTCGTCTTGCCGTTCAGTCGTTTCTTCTTGTCTGTATGATCACAGTTCCCACAGCAGATATTCTTTCTATCACTCTCTTCGCACCGTCGACCATTGCAGTGATCGTAACGTCTTTCGTCATCCACTGTCGTATATTCATACATCCCTGGAAAAGGCTGCAGCTCAATTGAGAGTGGTATGCTTTGTTTCGAGACCGAATGTGCAGGCCTACTCGAGCACTTTCCATGTTTAGGTGTCAGAGGCATAGCCGATTACGCAGATACTCACAAGAACGATGACTGGCATGGATATGCTTCAATCGCAGCAGCTGCATACGCAAAAGATCTGTTGCTTCGGGTAGGACCCGCCCAGGTCGAGGCTCAAAGAACAGCGGCAGAGCTGCTTAAGAGTTCGTATAGTTGCAAGCAAGGGGCAGGATGACTTCTCACGCTGACAGATATAAGCAAGCACATGGTGGACATTCGAGACAAAGTCTTATCTTTAGACAGCGAACGTGCATTTCGCAAAGCTCAGGAACCACTTTTCTTTGTAGCTCCGATGAGTTCTACAATCGAATACCAGGGTTGCATGCAAAAGCGCCATCTCAATTCTGGGTCCTGGTTCATCAAGCCTAGAGAGCTTCAGGGCTTCCTGGATATCAAGGGGTGGGCTTTGCTTTGCCTGGGCATACCTGGAGCAGGCAAGTCATTCTTAGCCGCTGTTACAATCAACCAGCTGAGGACTCTTGCAATTGTATTGTCATGACGTATGAGTTTTGTAATTACAAGTTAAGAACAAAGCAGGGTGCAGAGGACATGCTTTCGATACTACTCAGACAGCTAATCGAGCAAAGTCCAGATCATGAGTCTGTCGTTCACCTTCGAGAACGACGGAAGTCGCCAGACACAAAGGCCAGTGTCAGAGACCCTACCGAATTGTTGAAAAAGATCCTACAATCCTTCGGGAGTGAAGTAACAGTATGTGCCGTCATTGATGAATGCCGCCGAGACGGTACCGTGAAGGCCGTGATGGAATCGCTCTTCGAGATTCAGGAAGACACAGGCATGCGCGTATCCTGGCTACATGCAGGCCGATCGATGAGGTTACGCGCATCTTCGACCCGCACGATTCTACCAGAGTGACCATTCGCGCTCAGAAGGAAGATCTGGAAAGTTATGTGGAAAGCGAACTTGTCAAATTACCGTCGCTCAGTTGACTACCCACCGAGACAAGTCTGTGGAACGATATCAAAAGCGCCCTGTCGAAGCAACGGCGACATTTAGCTTTTCATCGTTCTTGAAGAGACAGGTGATTCCAAGGCTCGGAGTTGATTAATCTTGGACCAGAGTTTCGGGGCCCTCTGTCTAGCGGGAACGATGTTATCTCTAAGATAGAACGATTTAAGTCTTGAAAGTACGTTCATTGTCGGCGGACTGCCTCGCCAAGAACAAACTCACTTCTTGGAGCAAAGTGACTGTATGCCTATCGCCATCGCTGAGCGCGCTGCTTACACACATGAAGACAAAGCAGTCTGCGCGCTTTCCCTTTTGTCGTGGCGGCAAACAAAGCAGTCCGAGATTGATGTCGCTGCGTGATAGTTGGGGTGGAGGGAGAGCACCTGAAGCAGGCGGAGGGGAATCAGGATGAATATTCGTAGGAACATGGGCGCACGATCCTCCTTTTGTTCTTGTGCCCAGTGGGGTAGATAAGATGGAGTGCAGCATAATCGGGTACAAACACTAAAAAAAAGAAGTGGACGGAGTGTGGTAGACAATGCTGGATGTTGCATTCTCCCCAATACTACACAAGAACACTGTACGAAATATGAGAATGCTTGTAGGATGTACAAGCACAAGTGCCTTCTCTTCCACAACCCTCCTCTGCTCCTCTTTTTCATTTCTGGTATTTCTTCGTTTCTGGTAATACGTAGACAAAGGTTGTGAAGGAGTGGTAGATGAATATGATGGATGATATTGGATATTGGTGATCCCCCAAACACCCGCCGTGCGAGAACGCTGCATCGCGACGGAAAGATGGATATGCTACGCTAAAACTCAAGTATGCACAGATCTACGCTTTCTCCCTTGAATCATGCAAGACCATGACGGCCTTCTCTTCTCTCTCTATCGCCCCCCTCCCCCTTTCTCTCCAGACAAGCCTCTGCGGGCCTAAACTCCCTGGGTCTGTTGACCAGACTCCACACCCGTCGAGGAGATGGAATAACCCCATCTCACATCACACCCCCTCCCCCCGCCCCAGTAGTCCCGAAAACCAACTGGCCAGCTGCCGGCCCCTGACGCTGTGCGTGAAGCTAAGCGCGCTCTCTGTCCCCTCCCTGCTCCGTGCTGTCTGCAGTCCATCCGAAGCACCGCTGGGGACCGTGTTGCCGCGCCCTCGCCGCGTGGGAGTGGATCTGCTGTCGGTGCGGGCTCGTAGTGAAAGAGAGGTCGACGTCGATCTCAAGCCGCGGCGGAGGCTCGTGCTGCGCGAGGAAGAGGAGGCGACGCTGCGGGTCGAGGAGTCGATGCTGGGCGTTGTGGCTTCCCTGTTGTGGCTCAATGTCGTGACGGGAGTCGACCGCACCTCGACAACGCGGATGCTGGGCGTTGATGCGCTGTGGGTCAGATGCACGGCCAGGCCGGGCGAGTGGGCGAGCAGCTGCATCGGTAGTGGGGCGCCGGATTTGACCCACGGGCGGACGGTGTAGTTGAGTCGCGGGGTACCTGTCTGGATCAGCACTCAGCACTCAGCATTTGCAGGTAAGGGCTAGGTTAGAGGCGCGGTCTCAGGAAGGGTTTGCACCTTCAGGCGACGGGGCGCGCCCCTCCTTTGCCTCGTCCTGTGCTGGTGCGTCGTCTGCGGGAGGAGCCTCTTCGGCCTTCTCCTCGGTGCTGTTTTGCTGTGCGGCGGCGGCTTCAGCGGCTGCGGCCTCAGCTCTCGCCTGTCTTTGCGCCTCCATCTTCTCTGATTTCTTGCGGATGCGCTCTGCCTCGCGCTCGTTGTGCTCTTTGCGGGCGCGTTCTTCACGCATCAGCCGGATGCGCTCGACTTCTTCGACGCCGCCGCTCTTTTTGAGTTTGCCCTCTGCGACAAAATCGCCGAGCTCGCGCTTGAACGCGTCGTCGCGGCGGGTCTCGAGGTCGCGCTGGCGAGCCTTTTCGGCACGCTCGATGGCTTCAAGTCGGCTCTCGTGGTTTGGCTGGAGGGCTTTGACCTCGCCGAGCACTCCGTCACGCGCCTGGCGGGGGTCGACAGCCTTGTCGAGCGAGACTGCGTTCAAGGCCTTTTGTCCGCTAACAGAGCGGACGCCCTTGGCTTGGTCCTTCTCGTTCTGTAGGTTTTGCTGTTTGGTGGCCTGCTCGACAAGCTCGAATGTCTGCGTGGCCTTTTCGAGATCGTCTTGCAAATCTGCTGCAAGTTCCTCTTGCATGGTGAGGAGGTCTCGCTCCTCGCAGACTGTTTGCAGCTCTTGCTCCCAGATCTTGGTCCACAGGGGCTTCTCCTTGGCGAGGAAATCCTGCAGCTTCTTGAGCTCTGCGGTTGCCTTGGACAGGTCTTTTGCTGTGACTTCAAGCTGGCGAGGCAACGGTCGTACACCGCGCATAACGACGTCTTTGCGAAGATCCTCGACAAGGTCCTGGAGGTCGTCGACGCGGTTGACAATCTTCTCAGACTCGTCCTGCAGATTCTTCTTGCCTGTGTTGATATAGGCGCGGCCCGTGTCTCCATCAAGTGTTGGGAGTGCAGCTTTGACAGCAGTCGACTTGACGGCGGTCGCCTTGGTGCGCACAGCAGACATGCTGGCTTGGATGTCTTGAACGAAAGAGGAGTAGGTCTGTCTGACAACGGCCAAGTCGCGCCGGAGTGACTGCACCTCACTCAGCTGGGCGGCCGATGTCAGTGTGCCCTCAGGTGGCGTGCCGTTGATTGGCCGGGATGGTAGGAGTGCTGAGTTGCGGGCTGAAGAAGGTGGAGCTGCCGCGATACCAGCCAGTTCACGCGCTGTCTGCTGCTGGCGCTCGGCAACACGATCAATGGCTGACTGTTGGTCGGTCACGACAGTCTTGATGCTCTCCACCAATTCTCGAAGTCCGCCGAATTTGTCATCAATGTGGTTCTTCACTTCGTCGAGTTGTTCCACGTTGAGAACGAGGACGGAGCGGTCTTTGACGTCGTTCAGATCCTCCAGCTCGTAACGCACGCCGGAGACGGGTTCCTGGATGTGGATCTCGGGCAGCTCGCCGTGTCGGTGGGTGTCCCAGGCAAACTTCTCAATAAAAGCCAGCTGCAAGCGCCCGGCAGAAAGCTCAGAGCCGTCGGAGAAGACGTACTTTTTGATTTTGCTCTTGTATTGCAAGAACAAGGTGAGCTCTTTGCCAGCTTGGGGTGATTGCTCAGGCACAAACTGCGGTTGCGGCGATGGCGATTTGGCGGCTCGGCGAGAGCCGTTTCGTACAGGAACGTTTGCTCCCTGCGCTTGCTGCGTCTCGTTGTCGCCGGCCATATCGATGGGGTCGCCCAGTGGCCCGCTCGTTGGTCCAACGGTTGCTCTGTCGGGGTCTGGAAAGTCAGGCTGGGCCAGCATTTCCTCTGGCGTCTGCTGCATAGGGCTGAGCTGTGGGGCGGCCTCTTGCGGCGGCGGCAAGACTGGGGCGGCACTCTGTGAGCTCTCTTCCGAGATGCGTCTCACATGGCTGGTCTTGTCCACGGCGGTGTCTACAGTCGGTCGCTGCTGGTTGGAGCGCTGGCGGCTGTGCATGGTGGAGCCTCTGGTTCTCACGGCGTTCATCGACTCTCTCACGTCCCTGCCTCGATTTGGGATGGGCGAGTTCTGCACAGGCGGCAGGGGTATGCCGTTTGTGCCAAGATGCTTCTGGATCTGATAGGCAGAGAAACGCCTCGAGGCCCTCCTCTCCAGCTCGCCGCCCCTCTGCAAGGCAGCAAGGGCGTCTTCCTGCTTCGGCGGCGGCGGTGGCGGGGGAAAGTCGGCGGGGTAGTTGGCGGATCGCGAGGGTTGCGAGGGAGGCTCTGGCGGCTGGGGCATGGCGTCGTCGGTGGGGTACGGCGCAATGACGGGCATCTGCTGTGCGGTGTTGCTCGACATGGACGAGTCGGTGGACATTTGGCTGGCTCCGGTGTTGCGGTTCGACCGCGAGTTGGACTCGTACTTGGTGGGCGAGACTCGGCCGGCGACGGAGGAAGAGCGCGGGGGCAGGTCCGGGTTGTTGCCGCTTTCGTCATTGCGCGGGGGCAGCCGCTGGCTCGAGGCTCGGGCTTGCTGCTGCTGCTGCTGCGGCTCGTCTGCTTCGCTCGTGCTCCCTATGCTGCCCTGCCTGGGACTGCCGCCGTTCAAGGAGCCGTCGCGGGCGGTGCGCTGGCGCAGGCGCTGCTGCTTCTTCTTCAGGCCGTGCAGGAGGTTGATGATGATGTCTCGTATGCGGGGGAGGAAGTTGTCGAGGCTCGCCTGCGAGGCTTCCTGGCTGAGCGTCTCCTCGAGGATGCCACGCAGCAGCTCGGGGACGTTGCCCAGATCGTTGGTGTCGACGCCGATGGCGTTGAAGGCGCGCGAGGCGATGTTGAACTCGTAGCCCAGGCGCACGTAGACGTCCGAGACCTCGCTCTCGGTGGCGGTGCCGCGCGACCATAGTGTCAGAGTCTCTGGGGCCGTGTTAGCGGGCGGGGGGGGCAGGGTGGGCGCGCACGACGAACCGAGGAGCTGCTTGGTGGCGACGAGCAGGTGGGTGACGGACTTTTCAATCTGCGAGAGCTGCTGCTGGGGCTTCATCTGGTCAGCACACGGCGCGAGCAGGGGCGCGACGCTGCGCGGACGGGGGCGGCGCAGGCGGCGGGAGCAGGCTCACATTCTTGGGCGCGCGGCGCGAGGAGCCCTGCGAGGAGCGCATCGAGGACGACTCGTCGGCCATGGTGCGGGTGCTGCAGACGCGGCGGCAGGCGGTGCGGCGAGGGAGTCGATGGGTCGGGCCGAGCGAGTCGCGGCGGCTGCCCTGCGGCGGTGGGTGTGGTGCAGTCGACGTGTGCCGTGTTCAGCGGCACGTGACGCTGGCGGTGCGGCGGACAGCCTCAGGGACGGAGCCGCAGCAGGGTTGGCCAGTGCGGCTAGGGTGCGCGACGTTGCACTCGGGGGAGGCCGTCGAGCTGAGCGGGCACGGCGGGGAGCAGTGAGCAGTGAGCGGCGTGTATATGTGTGCAGTGTGCAGTGTGCAGTGTGCAGTGTGCAGTGTGCAGTGTGTGCATGTGTACAGTGGGTGCAGTGGCAGCAGTGAGCAGTGAGCAGTGAGCAGTGTTTATATGTGTGCAGTGAGCAGTGAGCAGTGTGTATATGCGTGCAGCGAGCAGTGTGTCTATGTGTGCAGTGTGCAGCGTGCAGTGTGCAGTCAGTGAGCGCCAGCGCCCCGAGCTGCCTACGAGGCGTAGACAACACCAGCTCGACGTCGACAGTCAACAGGCAGGTCGACGGTCGACGGTCGACGGCTTGGCCCGCCGCCGGGAATAGTGGCGGCCGACGAGCGCTGCTGGAGCCGCCAGCCCACGCCAGCACCCAGCGCGCTGCCTGTCCATGCGTGGGTGGACTCGGTGCTGGCACGACGGCGAGCTTGCGGCGGGCGACGTCTGCGTGCTCCAGCGTCCAGGGCGCTGTGCGAGGCTGCAGGCTGGCCGGAGACGCAGCGCGCGGCCTGAGACATGCCCATGGTTCCCACTCCAGCGCCCCAACGCCCGCTTCGGGGCAGGCTGGCGTCGCTGGGTGGTGCCACAGCCTACGCGCGCACTGCACAGCACTGCTATACTGCGGTACACGCCGCCCGCTGCTCTCGTGCCTGTTCTGCGTCTGCTGTCTGCCTGCTGTCTGCCTGCTGTCTGCGCTGCTCTGCTGCTGCTCTGCTGCTGCTCTGCGTCTGCCTCGCCCAGGCCTCGCGCCGCCGCCCGCCCCAAACCCGCTCAGCCTGGCCTAGCTCCCGCCCGCCCTCGGCCGTGTTTCAAACGGGGCGATCCACCCTTGGCGCTGCACCTCACGACAGCATCTGGCAACTTCGCACCGCCGCCGCCCCATCCCGTCCTCGCCGTCTGGCTCTCTGCGGCTCCCTCCTGCTGCCCGTCGCCCGCGCGTGTGCCCCCCGAGTGCCCAGCGCTGCCGCCCTCGCCCCGCCGCCCCTCGCCTCCTCGCCGCCCCTGCCCCCGCTCCGCCTCGCTCGGTTGACGGAGCTCGTTCCAGCGCAGCGCCCGCCTCCGTCCAGTCCCTCCATGTCCACCGCCGCCGCGACCGCCAACAGCGCTCCCAATGCTCTGAGCCCGCCCGCCGCGCACCCCGGCCCGAAACTGAACATGACCTCGACGGCAAAGGCCATTGACGCCCAGCGCAAGCCCGCCAGCCCCGTCGACGCCGCCCAGAGGTGAGCACTCCCCACCCTCCGCCTGCCCGCCGCCTGCCCGCCGCCTGGACGAGCCCCTTGTCGCGCGACCCTCTCAACGCCTCTCGGACACGATGCTGCGATGCTGCGATGCTGCGGTGCTGCAACACCCGCAGCCACGGCTGGCGTCGCTCGAGAGCCCGCGTGTGACGCGCACGCCGTCACATGGAAGCACAGTGCAACGCTCTCCGCCTCGCCAGACGCGCCCGGCTTGTGGGCTGCCATCAGACTGGCAAAGATGGGCGCCTGTGCTCGCGCAGCCCCGCCAATTGCAATGCTGACTGCCCGCTTCCAGGAAACCGCCTGCCCCCAAGGCATGGTCGCAGGGAACCAACCCCATCACGCAGCGACCGACCAGCACCACGCCCACCAACGGCGTCGCAGCCGCCCCGAAGCCCCCCGCCGGCGCGTCTGGCGAGACAGCAACCCCAATGCGCCACCTCAGCGACCGCATGATGTACCTGCTGGCCAACCTGACTGTCCGTACCCACTCCACGGCACACGTGCACGCCGACGCAGAGCTAATCCAGCCTCTAGGGCCTGCCGGGAACCATCACCCTCAAGAACGGCGCACGATACTCTGGCGTCCTCTCGGGCACCTCTCTGGACCCCAGCGAGCTGCGCTATGTCTTCAAGATGGTCAAGCAGCTACCGCCCGCCGGCAGCGCCCACGCCAACGGCCACACGCCCGACGAGTACGCAGGCCAGGGCGAGTCCTACGTCATGTCCTTTGACATGAGCGACGTCGCCGACTTCAACGTCAACAACGTCGTGCTCAACAAGACGCAGTCCAAGGGCCAGAACGGCACCGCCGGCTTCCGAACGGACACGGACATCTCCGGCAACCTGGCCATGCGTGAGCGCAATCTGCAAAAGTTCGATTTTGGCGAGCCGGACACCAGTCTCGAGCTGGGGTCGGGCAGCGTAGCTGGATGGGACCAGTTTGCGACCAACGACCGCCTTACTGGCCAGCGCAGCACCTACGACGAGACTGTGTACACCACCGCCATCGACCGCAGCAACCCAGAGTATGCCAAGAAGGCAGCTCTCGCCGACAGGATCGCGCGCGAGATCGAATCCAGCTCTGCGACAAACTCCCATGTCCGTGAAGAGCGCACCTCCTACAACCCGCTGGACGACCAAGGACTGGATGAGGAGGACAGGTATGTCCCACACGGTCCATGTCATGGGTTCCAAGCTAACGCCTCCCAGGTACAGCGGTGTTCGCAGAGACTTCTCGCCCCTCTCGAGCGGCCAGCCCAACAAGTACACGCCCCCGGCCAGACGCGCCCCCAGCGCCCAGGCCACGGTTCAGGGCGCCCCGGTCGACCCTGCCATCCTGTCCTCGACCATCGCGCGCCCCGACTCTGCTGCAGCAAAGGCAGCGCAGCAGACTGCCGCTCCTGCCGCTCCTGCCTCGGACAAGTCCGCTGCGCCTGCGCCTGCACCCGCGCCTGCGCCTGCAGCAGTACCTGCCCAGCCCGAGGCGCCCAAGGATGCTGCTCCCCAGGCCGAACCCAAGCCGACTGCTGCCACAGCGCCCGCCACCGAGCAGGCGCAAAAGTCGAGCGCTGCAGCCAAGCCTGCAATCGCAGCCATCCCCCCACGCAAGACGGCAAAGCCGCACGACGCCACCACCAACGTCGAGCACGATCTCCTTGATAGTTTCAAGGCCTTTTCTGCCGCTGAGAAGCTGCGCATGTCGGAGAGGCAGAGGAGCATTGCGCGTGAAAACAAGGCGGTAAAGCTGAACGACCTCAAAAAGTTTGCCCTGAACTTCAAACTCAGCACCCCTGTTCCGACCGACCTTGTCCCCATCCTCGCTAAAGACGAGACAAAGCAGGCTGCGATTGTGGAGAAGGCCCTGAAGCAGGCTGCCGAAACCAAAGCCTCGCCGCTCAAGACATCTCCCGCTGTCTCAGACCCGAAAGCAGCCGCACGAGGCACCGCTGCTAAAGTTGACGCCACGAGCACATCTCCCAGCGACCGCCAACAGTCTCAGCGCCCTCGCCCGGGACAGCCGCCTTATCAGTCGGCTAGCTTGCGCGACCGCCCTCACCAGACCCCGACCCAGGTCCCCGCTCGCAGCCAAGGATTGCTCAGCACGCGCCTGACACTGAACCAGCAACAGCTCAAACAGGGCGCTCTTCCTTACAACGGTGTTCCTCAACCCATACCCTCACAGGACATGCGCGCTCCATCTGGACCCTCGCAGTCGTCGAGCGGCGTGCAGACTCCCGCGTCCAATGCATCTCTGCGGTTCAACGTCCGCGCCCACGAGTTCAAGCCCAACCCCGCCGCGCACACCTTCCAGCCGGGCGGCAACAACAGCGCCACCTCCAGCCCCAGGCCTGACTCTGCAGCGTCGCGGCCCGAATCGCGCAAGCCTGCCATCACCAGCTTCTTCGGCGGACAGCGTCCAACTTTGAAGAATGTCGAGCTCAAGGATGCCTTCAGCCCGTTCGACCGCCTGTCCAAGTCTGCCTCGGAGGCCGACAAGAAGCACAACGCCGGCATCCCATTCTCGCATCGCACGCCGCCCAAGTGGGACTTCCCCGACTCCAACAAGGACAAGGGCTACAAGGAGCTGTTCGAGCACGCTCCGCCTCCGCAGATGATGGGAGCACACAACGGCATGCCAAACGGCCCAATGCCCCACCAGCACCAGCTGCCGCTGCACCTTCAAGGACCGCAGGGCATGCAAGGACAGCCTCCTCAGCACACGCCCCGCGGTCCTCACGTGCAGCCTCACCACGGCCAGGGCCCGCCCCACTTCGAAGCACCGCACATGCAGTTCTCGCACTCGACCTCTTCGGTGCAGCCCTCTCCGCGCCAGATGCCGCCGTTTGTCTACGGCGCGCAGCCGCAGCAGATGCCCGGCTACCCACAGCAAATGCAAGTCCCTCAATATGGCATGAGCCCAGGCATGCAGCACGTTGCGCTCCGTGGCCCACAAGGCGGCCAGTTCGTTAACGGCCCTGGTCCGCAGATGGGCGGACACATGATGCAGCAGAACCCTTCAAACGGACCATTCATGGGCATGCCGGGCCAGCCGCAGATGCAAATGTACGCGCAGGCTCCAGGCTACCAGCAGCATCCCGGCTTCATTCCTCCTGGCGCCAACGGCTTTCCCAGCCCCCGCCCTGGCGCCCCGATGATGACGCACCAGGGCTCGCAGCAGGGGCACCAGCAGCCCCCCATGATGTACATGCAGCCCGGTGCGCAGGGACCGCAAATGTATCAGATGCCGCCTGGATCGAGTGAGTAGTTCCTGTTTCTCTGCCACCTCCCTCTGACGCCAGCACAGTGACGCCCATGCGCGGGCCCTACCCGCAGCCTCACCAGCCACAGTACGGCTCGCCCCACCAGCAGCACGGGTTCCCACACCAGGCCCACCGCGGCACTCCGAGTGCAAGCTATGCGCAGCCGATGATGCACCAGCCCTCGCAGCACCAGCACCAGGGCCCGCCAGCTGGGCCTGCGAACCACGCAGCTGAGAACGCCGAGGAGCCGAAATGAGCATCACTCCATGACCCTTTCGTGACTCCAACAGGACGACGGTGGCGAAGCATCGTCCCTCGCACGACGACTGCGCCCACGCGTCGGTGTGAATGATATCAAGCATTAGCGATAGGCGTTGGATGGGGCGGCATGGCTGGCGTCAAAAAGGTCGTGCGTGCTCGCGGTGGAGACGAGTCGGTGGTCGCTCTGTGTTTCGAGTCGAGGGAAGGGCGCTGTGCAGAACGACCCAACGGCATCAGTGAGGACGATACAACAGCTGCAGGACGAAGGAGAATGATCAGATTAGGCATATAGCTAGCCAGCAGCCTCTTGCCACTGTACGTTGAGCTAAGCTGCTCGTCAATTGCATCTAGCCGTGGATAATGCATTTATATTGGTTATTGTGCGCACTCTTGCCTCTTCCTGTCTTCTTCTCTTCTTCTCTTCTTCTCTTCTCTGTGGAGCCGACTCTGTTTGAGCATGGTAGAGGCCTTGGACACGACACAACGTGAATGCGAACGTGAACATGAACATAACTGTAAATGTAATCGCGAACGTGAACGTAAACGCGAACGTGATTGCGAACCCGAGTGTCAACATGCCTGCCCTGCTCGCGACCACACGGTGGCGTCAACCCGAGATGGCGATGGTGCTCAGTAGTGCCAGGCCGTCGCACGCGCACGCGGAATGCTACGCGGGCGGGCAGGCCCCACCCCGCCCGCGACCCCGGCTTTGCAAGGGCCAGCCAATCCGTCGGCCAGACGTGGCAATCCGGTCCGCTCCCTGAATGGAACGAGCCCTAACCTCACCTCAACTCTCACCTCTCACCTCACCTGCCTCACCTCCCTTACCTCCCTCACCTCTCTCACCTCGCCTTGCCTCACCTCGCCTCGCCCCGTGTTGCAACACGTCGCATCGCGTCGCTTCGCACCGTTGGCACTTTTCTCCCTACTCCTAAGCTTCTTAACGGCCACGCGTGGTTCTTTGGTCTCCGCTTGGGTACTGCTATACCTCGCGTACGCGCATTCTGCGTTCACTCATACATTCATACATACATACGATATACATTCATACATACATATATTCATACATTCACACGACATACATACATACATACATACATACAACCGTCCAGATCCGGTCTCGTACCCTCCTGGACCTAAACTCATCACCCGGAAATACACGGATTCTACTTGCGCTGCACCAGTAAAAGACGACATTGCACGGTTACCTTTCTACCTTCCTGCGCTGCACCACTAAAGACGACATTGCACAGTTATCTTTCCCCTCCCTGCGCTGCGGTCCATTGCCGGCTCTGTTGCGCACGCGTGCTGCGTCGGCGTTGTTGGGCGTGGCTGCCAGGGTTGGGTTGTTGCACTAGACGAACTCTGCAAAATCCTCTCCCATCCTGGACACGACAGTTTCCTATACTCCATCCCATCCTCGCAGGCGCAGGCCAGTACCCGTCACTCGCATCGACGTCAAGAGAAGCCCCAGCGACAGATGGACCGCGGCTTGGACGCAGACGCCGAGGTTCGCCAGCCTGGAAACGAGGATGCACAGCCGCTCATTCAGTCCTTTTCGTCCCGCTCCCGCGCGGAGCTTGGGGAAGACGGGGGAGATGCTGATGGATATGCGGAAGGAGATGGAGAGGCAGCCGACGCGGTAGACGAGTCGAGAATGGTCAGTCCTGGGGTGTTTGTCTGGGCGCTTACGCTTTGTGCGGGGGTTAGCGGGTTGTTGTTTGGGTTTGAGTGAGTCTTTTTCTCCCTTCTTCCGTCCATTTCTTTGTGGTTTTGAGCCATGCAAAAGCACCGAGGTGGCCTGGGTGAGATACGGCGCCCGACGTCCATACCAGGAGAGGAGATTGAGGCTGTGGCTTTGCGGGCTTTGCTGAAGTCAGCGGTGTTCAAGAGTAAAGGATGGAAATGCGATGTGCATGCCCGTCGAAAGGGGCATCGAGAAGGAAGCTTGAGGGGCCAGGTCGCATACGCTGGCAGGCGCCTTCTCCCTTCTCACCTGTTTCATCTGCCAAACATCATGCTAACACCTCCCAGCACTGGCGTCATCTCATCAACCCTCATCTCCATCTCGACCGACCTCTCGCGCCCCCTCACAACCCTCGACAAGTCCCTCATCACTTCCTCGACCTCTTTCTTCGCACTGCTTTTTTCTCCTCTGACCGGCGCCCTCGCCGACACCCTCGGCCGCAAACCCGTCATCCTTGCCGCCGACACCCTTTTCATCCTTGGTGCTCTGTGGCAAGCAAACGCCACCTCGGTCTGGAGCATGATCGTGGGGCGAAGTATTGTGGGTGCCGCGGTTGGGAGTGCCAGTTTCGTCGTTCCGCTGTACATCGGCGAACTAAGCCCGAGTCCTTTCCGCGGGAGGCTGGTGACGGTGAGCAGCCTGTTCATCACGGGGGGTCAGGTCGTGGCGTACGTCGTTGGCTGGGCATTCTCGGAACGCGCGGGTGGGTGGCGCTGGATGGTCGGCCTAGGCGCTGTGCCCGCTGTCTTACAGGCAGGCATGCTCATCTTCATGCCCGATACGCCGCGGTTTCTCATCCAGCGGGGGCGGGTGCGCGAGGCAAGGGTGGTGCTGAGTCGCGTGTACGGTAGCGATTCAGGCATGGACAGACTTGTTGCTGCAGTGCTGCGACGTGTGGAGCGGGAGATCCTGGACGAAGAGCAAGCATCCCCATCACGCATCAAAAACGACACAACCTGGAGTGGTAGATTCAGCCACGTCTCCGACACCTTCCACCAACTGCTCACCATCGGCCCGAACCGACGCGCGCTGATCATCGCGTGTACCCTGCAATTCTTCCAGCAGGCATGCGGCTTCAACAGCCTCATGTACTTCTCCGCCACTATCTTCCGCCTCGTCGGCTTCTCCTCCCCGACACTGACCTCGCTCTCCATCGCCATCACAAACTTCCTCTTCACGCTCGTCGCCTTCTGGAGCATCGACCGCATCGGACGGCGCCGGATCCTACTTCTCAGCGTGCCGGTCATGGTCGCAGGCCTCGCCTTGTGCGCCGTGGCTTTCAGTTTCCTTGATCTCGCGGACGACTCGGCCGGAACATCTCCCCAGCTTCTGCTCCCCCGCCAAACCCCCGCCGCAGGTGAGACTGCGCCCAAACTCTGGCCCGTCCTCATCCTGCTCAGCATGCTCCTCTACGTCGCCGCTTATGCCATCGGCCTCGGCTGCGTCCCCTGGCAGCAATCCGAGCTCTTCCCGCTCTCGGTGCGCGCCCTCGGCTCTGCGCTCGCCACCAGCACGAACTGGGCCAGCAACACCGTTGTCGGCCTCACATTCCTGCCTATGATGGAGGCGTTCACGCCGACGGGCACGTTTGCAATGTATGCGGGGGTTTGTGCGCTGGGGTGGGGGGTCGTCTGGGGGGTTTATCCGGAGACGGCGGGGTTGGGGCTGGAGGATGTGGGGGTGTTGCTGAAGGAAGGGTACGGGGTGCGGGAGAGCGTGAGGCAATTTAGGGCGAGGAAGGGAAGGTGAGGTGTTCGACTGTAGGCTGTTGGCTTCCGGCATCCCGATTGGGTATGTGCCGCTCCGGCTTCGTAGCTGAGAAGACACTGCTTCTTTTGAGTCTTGCTTCAGAACACGCTTCTCTCCCTGCTCATCACTCGCCCGCACACACCCTCCTCGTTCTCACTTTGATCCCACCTGTTCTCGCGCCTCGACACGCTTCCCCGCTCCCCTTTCCAAAAGAGCAGCCTCATAACTGCCACGGACCCGGCTCATCCGTCTCAGCTCACCTACGCACCGGAAAGCGACGGGACACACTCGCTGCAAAGATCAAAGACCCTCCGAGATTCAAAGACAAAAACCCGTTGGTTCCGGATAGTCCGCATTCGGTTAAGACGTCGCAGTAGTGTGTTGAGTGGGAGGTGTAAGAGGGAGGTCATGCAAGGATGGATGGATGGATGGATGGATGGGTGGATGGGTGGATAGACGAGTGCCTGCTGCGCGTGCGGAGCGAGACGCTAAGCAAAGAGCTGAATAGCACGCATCTGAAAATGTATAGCCTGGGCTGTCTTTGCAGCTGCAGCAGGCGAATACGCTGTTCTATCTCGCATCGTCGATGTGAGAAACGGGGGGTTTCCAGCCTAGTAATCAAGGAGCGCAGCCGACACGAAGCGCTTCTGATGCACCGCTGTTCCATCAGTGTCGCGGGCCCAACTTACGTGCTGTCCAAGCTGTCGAATGCTTCCCCAGACTCCTGGATCCAGTACCCCAGCTGCGTGCCCAGAGGATCGAGGTCCATCCCGCCAAAGTCGAGCCAGGGTAGCGGTTCCAGGGTGGGCTGGGGTACAGAAAGCATATCGCGGACGTCGTGGGATGGTTGTGTGTGGCCCGGTTTGGGAGACGGTTTGTCAGGCGTTTGAATCAGCGGTCCGTGGGGCGACAGATCCGGCAGCGAGACCGACGGGAAGTGCGAGCGCCCGCGAACCTCATTGTGCACTGCGGCTATAGTGTACAGCGCGCGAAAGACCTGGAGCTGCTTTGCGCAGAAAGTGTATTCTGGCTTTTGAGAGAGGAGATGCAGGGCTTCTACCAGCGCCTTCAGGCTCCCAAGGTCGGTCGCGTGGCCCGTCTCGATCACATTGCAGAACACAATGGTGAACGATAGGAAGGGAGACAGAATCAGTCCGCCGTTGATCCACACCTCGAATAAGTTGGGGCCCTGGTCATAGCCGGCGAGCAGGCTAATGCAAGCCGTGTGCTCGTGTAGGCTGATACGAGCAGCAGCCGTGCAGTCTGTGGAGATGGAAGTCGATAGCGGGCTGGGTGCCACGCGGAGGATGGCCGTCAGAATCAAGTAGTCGGTTGCTCGAGTGGCGTGCTGAGCAAACTCGACAGGGATGACTTCCCCCATCGTGCCGCATGGGTCTTCCTCCCATTGTCTCTGAGCCATTGCGTTAGCGGATGCGGACTCGAAGGGCGAGACGTACCATTTCCGATTCTCGAGAAGCAATGAGGGCGCGCCACTCTGTTGCGACGGCTTGTCCGCGGGCATTTCGATGGGTTGCGGGCTTCTCTAGTGCGCTCGGGCTAAACAGCTCCTCATAGGCGCGGCCATGAAGTCTCGACATCTCGACGAGGTGGATTAGGCTTTGCCTGCTTGAAGTGCAGCCTTGAATTAGAGGGTACTCGTTTGGTCTGGGTATTGTGATATGCTGGTCGGGTATTGCTGAAGGGCGCGCGAGCCTGAGTGCCGTGCTTTTCTCAAGGTGATATGTTAACCAATAAAGAGAGTATTGTCGGTGGAGTTTTTCCGGGTCTAGTCCTGGCCGTGAGCCAACCACCTGTAGGCCCAGTGAATGAGCTAGCATAACCGCTTTGCAGATGAATGACCAGCAGGCATAGATGTTCCCTTTGTGGAGACAGAATACAGCCTGCACAGTGAGAAGACTGTATGTCAGTATTGGACGGAGAGAAAACAGTGTGTGTTACAGAGGTCTTTTAGCTTACCGCTAGGTTCATAGCCAGAACAGTTTCGACCGTTGAAGGCATCCAGAAATTCAACGACGATAGAATCACCTCAAGGCTACTCTGACATATTCTTCCCTGGTCATGGAGGTCCATCCTAGACTCGGGTGACGCCCAGCTCGCACATAGAGTGAACATCCAGTACAGCCCAGAAAGAGAGATGATGAGCTCAGCATCAGTGACAGGTCCAGGGGAGCAGACCTGAACGAGGATCAGCGTAAAGTCGCCGAATGACTTGGTTTCTCCCAGCCAGGGGACAGTAGTGATTCCATGGTCTAAAGCACTCGTAAGCTGACCTAATTCTATGCCTTACAATGACTTTGTGGACCCCGAACGAACCTTGGAACATCCTTAGACATGCCATAACTTTCTCAATAGGTGGTGTGGGTAAATTTCTAAATGTCATGCCAACCGGTAAAGACCTTGAAAATGGCGGGCCTTCATTGAGATTAGCGCGCCGACTTTGTGATTCCAAGATCCCTTGCAATGTGTGGCGAGATAGACGTATGTCGGCAGTGGCCTGGAACCCGTCTCCAACAGTCTGCAAATTGAAGGCTGTCTCGAGAGAGTTGGCTACATGAACAGCATTTGCAAGCAGAGAAGTATCGATGCCTTCGTGATCAGGAGCAGATGACTGAGATTTTCGCGATGATTGCGTAGTTTCGAGTATTTCGAAGCTCTTGTCACTTGATGGGGCCAACTTTTCGTTCGATGGACTCTCAAGCCGCTGCATGAGACGAACCAAGTCGTCAAGCTTTTGTGTTATATGTTCAATCTTGCTTTCACTAAGGGGATCTGATGTCATAATCGTGCTCAGTCTGAAACGAAGCACCGGTATTCACGTACTATGCGCTTGAAATCAAGATTCTTTGTCGTCTCGCTTGTTTTCGTCGCTCCGGGTAAGAGCAATTGCAGGATGCTCGAAGGCATTGGTTACAGGGGTTATGACGATTGCATTTGATCTAGATGTATCAGCATGCTTTGTGAATGACTGTGCTAGATTTGGCTCAAGCCAACGGACTTTACGCCTCCGACATCGATCACACTATTGGTTCCGGTTAGCTCGTTGCCATCAGACCGGTGCGCCCTTGGAGCACCAACATACAGCGATTCTCGAGAGCACTGGGCTTTCAAATTCATGTGTAGTATTATTGTCTTCATCGCTGCACGTGTCGTCATGCTCAGAAAAGATTTCCTCGTCGCCCCGCCGCCCAGCTTCTGACGGCAGTTGCGGAACCATGTTGAAGACACAGTGGTGACGGAGGAAAGTAGCCACAGACGACACAAATATTTCAGTTGGAGGCCGGAGGCTGTGTGATTTGGGAAAGTAATTCGCAAGGGCGGGAAAGCGGCCGCTTGTCATGGCCGCGATGTCGGCATCACGTGATCGTTAGTGCGGACATGCGGACCGCTAAGGGTCCGCTCACCGTTGGACTTTTAACCGTTTTGTATCACGGAGTATGGTCTTCGACTATTCCGTTCCTCCGAAAAGTGTACATCGGCATGCACTCGATCATCTCAGGGGTTTCGGGAAGCCTTCGAAGATCAGTCTAATTGACGTTCAAAAGGACAGCGTCATGGCCTCCGAGTCCGATGCTTATCGACCAGCCCTTCTTTTTTGCCTATGCAAAGCAACACAGTTTGAACGGATCATTCCTTGAATTTTTGCAAACTCTCAACCCAGTTTCACCGTTATAACAAAGACCTACGTTCCTAAGTTTTCGCTTTATCTCCTCTCACCAACCATATCAGATATGGAGCAGCTTGTTGCGGCTCGGAAACCTTCTATTGAAGACGACGGGGAAACTCCTGTGCTCGAGGAAAAACCATCAGCTTTTGCTGCCTTCTTTGTGAGCATTCCATGGTTCGATAGGGTGCCCTATCTACATTGTGTAACAGCCAATGCTAACCTGCGTGTGCTCGAAGAGAACTTTCACATATGCGACGCCGAACCAATATGTTCTATTGAGCATCTCTATCATGGCCGCAACTGCCGCAGGTGTTGGTCAGGCGATGGTCAATGTGGTTTTGGGCGACT
This sequence comes from Stagonosporopsis vannaccii, assembly GCA_028584115.1. Taxonomy (NCBI): domain Eukaryota; kingdom Fungi; phylum Ascomycota; class Dothideomycetes; order Pleosporales; family Didymellaceae; genus Stagonosporopsis; species Stagonosporopsis vannaccii. The sequence goes on along the minus strand of VWXS01000080.1, from coordinate 53,848 downwards.
TTGTCAGATTGCTTAGCAATGTAAGCACTGAGGGTTTCTCTGATAATTACATGGACGCTGTGAGCAAGACAGCGTAAGCAGAATCTCACTGCCCACCAGTCATTTGCTAAAGAATGCTGATCATCGGCTCCATAGTCTGTATTTCGTCTACATCGGCATTGTCAGGCTAGTCTGTATCTATCTCTACGGCTCGCTCATGACGTACGTTGCATATGACTTGGTCAAGGCCATCCAGCAAGATTATCTGCGGGCGGCTTTACGCCAAGAGACTGGTTACTATGATCGAGGCGCCTCTGGTTCAATCTCTACGCAAGCAACTTCGAACGGCCTTATGATACAGTCTGGCATTTCAGAGAAGCTTGGTCTGTTCGTTCAGTCTGTGGTCACCTTCGTTGCAGCCTTCGTTATTGCCTTCATTGCACAATGGAAACTCACGTTGATTCTAGTTTGTATCATTCCAGCTGTCCTAATAATCGTTGGCGGTGTCGGAACTTACGATGCCGTCAATAGCAGCAAGATCTTAAAGATCTATGCAGACGCTGCGAGTTATGCCGAGAACTGTCTAACTGGGATACGGACTATCAATGCATTCGATCTCCAGGCTAGAACGCTGGCTAGGTACGATACCTTTTTGGAAACGGCTTTGAAGCTTGGAAATAAGCGAAGTAAATTCTCCGGAATTATGTTTGGTGGCCAGTACTTCGTCATATATGCAGGCATGGGCTTGGCTTTCTGGCAAGGCTTTGGAATGATCTCCCGCGGCGAAGCCGATCTCGGCACAGTATTCACGTATGTTGATTACCTTTCTGAAAGATCAGCGCTCACATCACTGACACATGAGATGATAGCGTACTATTTTCTGTTATCATCGCCGCTTCCACAGTAATGCTGACAGGGCCCAATTTTGTCACTTTTGGGCAAGCTGCGTCTGCAGCGATCGATCTATTCAAACTGATCGATAGAATACCCCGGATTGACGCGTTGGATCCTGCCGGTGAGCAGCCTGCTACTCTGGTGGGCGATATCCAATTAGATTCGGTTGATTTTAGTTACCCCATGCGTCCGGATACTGTCGTTTTGCGTAACTTCTCGCTCAAAATCCCTGCGGGCAAGGTGACCGCGCTCGTGGTATGCTTTTCCCATGATAGTTACTTCATCTAGTTAAGTCAACTAAAATTCCTCAGGGGCCCAGCGGCTCGGGCAAGAGTACCATCATTGGTCTCCTTGAGCGTTGGTATGATCCGGCTTCAGGAAGGATCAGTATTGATAGCCATGCTATCGACACTCTGAATCTGACTTGGCTTCGAACACACGTTCGTTTGGTTCAACAAGTATATACCGCTCCTCGATTCAGTCGATCAGCTTATAGACTGACACACTCAGGAACCTGTGCTCTTCGACGGTACTGTATTCGATAACATCGCTCATGGCCTCGTTGCGACCAAATGGCAGCACGAACCCCGGGAAAGGCGGATGTCTCGCGTCATCGATGCAGCAAAGCTAGCCTTTGCGCATGAATTCATTGTGCAACTATCCGACGGATACGACACTCGCGTCGGCGCGAGAGGCGGACTACTCTCCGGTGGACAGAGGCAAAGGATCGCGATTGCCCGAAGCGTGATCTCGCAGCCACGCATTCTCTTGCTGGATGAAGCTACAAGTGCCCTCGATCCTAACGCCGAAATTATCGTACAGAAAGCCCTTGATTGCGCTTCGCAGAATCGCACGACAATCGTCATTGCGCACAAACTCTCTACTATCAGCAACGCTGACAACATCGTAGTCATGTCCAAAGGCGAGATAGCAGAGCAGGGTACACATGCAGAGCTGCTCAATCGCGGTGGCATCTACGCGAGACTCGTCAAGGCACAGAGTTTGTCTCCCTCAACCGGAAATCCCAGGGGTGTTGATAGTGGAAAAGAAGAGGGGCTTGACGACTATAAGAAGTACACTGGAAAAACTACACCCCTGAAAGTTCTGGACAGTACAGAAGTACATACTCCCAATCCGCTCAGCGGGAGAGAAGAGTTTCGGACATCCAGGCAGACTAGCTTGCTCCAGTGCATTTGGAGGCTAGCGCGATCAACACCCGAATTACATTCTTGGTACATCTTGGCGGGAGCTTCGTGCGTAGCAGGAGGTATGTAATCGCCACGTGCACCAGATCAGTGGGTGGCGGGACTCTCAATAAATCAACATACGAATTGCTGATTATATGGCAGCTGCGGTTAATCCTGGTCAGACCTTGTTGCTTGGCAAGCTTGTGGAAATAATAGGAGTTGAAGACCCTACCACGGAGGCCAACTTCCTTGCTCTGATGCTTCTTGTTCTCTCCTTAGGCTGCCTCGTGTGCTACTATGCTCTGGGCTGGGCTATGAACGTGATTGCGAATGTAAGTGTCCATGTCGAGTTAAGAAAAATCTGTAGCAACCACTGATCATGTATGCACTAGACATTGAGCACCAGGGTTCGCTCTGACATGATGAAATTCGTGCTCCGCCAGGACTTGAGCTTCTTTGATCGCCCGGAAAATGCTGTTGGCGCTATGACCGCCAGACTTAATTCCAACCCGCAGGCCATCCTCGAGCTCATGGGCATTAACATTTCGTTCTCCATCATATCAATCATTAGCGTCGTCGCTTGCTGCATTATGTCATTAGTTGTGGCATGGAAAGTAGGAGTTATTGGTATCTTCGTCGGGCTTCCGCCACTCCTGCTTTCCGGATGGCTTCGGATCAAGCTAGAGACACGTTTGAATACCATAACTAATAGGTCATTCAGTAGGAGTGCCTCTTTGGCATCAGAAACTGTCCTTGCCATTCGGACAGTGTCTTCCCTTGCCATTGAAGAGGATATTCTGCAGAGGTATACAAAGGAGCTCGATACCGCCATCCGCGGTTGCACGCCTCAGCTGTTCCATGTTATGATATGGTTCTCATTCACACAGGCCATTGAGCAATTTGTGCTTGCACTGGGCTTTTGGTATGTCCTCGTCTAATCCAGAGCGTCTATACAAATTGAGACTGACGCTCATAAGGTGGGGATCCAAGTTGGTTACGGATGGCGAAATTGGCTTTTATCATTTCATGGTCTCTTTTATGGCCGTTTTTTTCTCTGGAACATCCGCAGGGATCTTGTTCAGCTTTGCTGGTAGTAAGTTCACCAACATGACCGCCGTTTGAAGAAACATCCTGACAACGCTTTCATAGGCTTCACCAAAGGCCACCAGGCGGCAGATTACCTCTTCTGGCTTTCTGAGATGAAACCGACTATAACTGAGACTGAGGAAAACAAAGGAATTGAACCAAAGGAATGCTGTAAAAGCCTTGAACTGAATGACATGCAATTTGCTTATCCAATGGCTCCAAATAACAGGATTTTGAATGGCGTCTCTATGACAGTGAGTAACATTCGCGAGCCCAATGAAAACCTTGTTATTGAGAAGCAGAGATGATTAAGATACCTTTAGATTCGACGAGGCGAATTTGTAGCATTTGTTGGTGCGTCTGGATGCGGCAAGAGCACCATGATCGCTATGCTCGAACGCTTCTACGACCCAACGAGCGGCAGCATCGTCATCGATTCGCAATATCTGCACACTATGAACCCATCTAGATACCGCCGGAACGTATCACTTGTTCAACAGGAATCATTCTTGTTCCCCGGGTCAGTGCGGGACAACATCACGCAGGGCACCGACATGATTGGAGTATCCGACGCGGAGATTGAGACGGCTTGTCGAGCGGCAAACATTTGGGACTTTATATCCTCGCTTCCGGAAGGGCTCGATACCCATTGTGGCCCAGGCGGAAACCAATTCTCTGGTGGCCAGAGACAGCGCATCGCCATTGCGAGGGCTCTTATTCGCCAGCCAAACGTGCTTCTGCTGGACGAGGCGACTAGCGCGTTGGACACTGAGTCGGAGCGGGTAGTGCAAGCGGCCTTGATGGAAGCTGCTAGAGGCAACAGGATCACCATTGCGGTCGCTCATCGTTTGTCGACCATCCGCCAGGCTGATCGCATCTTCGTCTTCTTTGGTGGTCGGATTGTTGAGGCTGGCACCCACGAAGAACTGCTTCATCAGAACGGCATGTATACTAGAATGTGCGAAGCTCAGAGTTTGGATCGAGATACTGCACCTCTCTAGAGTTGAAGCCTCTTTTCGGTAGCTTTCATAGATTTCACTCCGCCATAGAATCCTGAGGGTGAGAGCGATTGCAGATCTATCATAAAGAAGGACTATCTTCCTGCACGAAATGTCTTCGCGCTTAAGATTAGCCTTATTCCTGGCGTCATCAAGTTCATATGAATGTCGGCAGAGCGGCCGAAAACCCAAGTCCAAACGGCTTAAGTGTTGCTTCACAGCGCTCCCATGCTCGATTCCGCCAACATTGTTCGCTATAAATGAGGCATGTTGATAGTCAAACGCAGGTCTAAAAACAATGAGAGTTTTGTGCCATTATTGGCGGTGGACTGTGGCGTTGTGGAAGATGCCATTTCGGGCCAGACTTGTTCTTGAGCGGTGGAGGGTGGGAGACGAGGAGACATATGTATTGGCTTTGGTTCATTTTTGCTGACTTGGTTGTATAGCAAAGTCGGCGGCAGTTGGGTGCCAAAAATTGTCGAGGCTTCTAGATAAGAGAGCGGTGCTTGCAAGCAGACCTTGGGATACCCGGCAGGCACATGGTGCGTCATCACCCTCACTGTCACTATACTACACCTATATACGAAGACTATATTCACATCAAAACAAATCTGCTGAGGTAAAAGAAAAAATTGCCTTATGCGTCATCATCTGTACCTTGGAGCACTGCCTGTTATTCCATCGATTTGCTATCAGCAAATAGAGTTGAGCAAGTTTAGCTGTTTCAGTTCAGTTCAAAGGTTCTCGATGACGGTATGCATCATATAATACTGGCCCGAGACTGACGTGGTGATTGTCAATAGCTGGTGATGTGCGAAGATGGAGCCGCTCGCTGTCGTTCCCGTTCGGAGAAGCCTCACGAGATGGTGCGTCTAGGAAAGGGCTGACCGGCACAACACCTACACGCCCTTTGTGACTTTTCTTCGAGATAGGACGCATCTCTTGGTAGTTCTCCAGCTCAGAATCTTCTACTAAGCGCTGGTTGTGTACTCCAGCATGGCCGAGCTTTCCACTGCAATCATCGCAGCGACGTTTGCGACAGCAGCAGCAGATATGGCGAGACAGCCACGAGCGCGGCATTCTGGCGTCCGGGCCACGAATAAAGCGACCAGGATGGACAATATTCCACACAAGAATAGCCAACCACATCGGTGTCGACTCGAGAACATACAGGAGAAGCTCGTTTTTTGGAAGAGGATTAGTCGCACCCAGGCCGGCGGAGAATTCGATTAGGCGGTAAATGATTCGAATGGTGATAGCCAGCAAGCATCCGTACAGCGTCCAGATCAACCATCTCCAGCCGATACTCTTCTCCCCTACCAATCGCCCGACTCTTTTCGCATGCAGCTGATCCCGGTGAAACTTGATAACCAATCCCAAAAAAAGAACAATGAAGCTCTCTTGCATGCCAATCCCGCCCATGTATATGTCCAGGCCCTTCTTCTGTGATTCTACACTTGCACCTGGGCCGGCCATTCCTCCGCCAACGAGCTGAACAACGAATGAAATGATGTCGAGAGTAACGAAGACTAGAGCGAGCATAGAAGGCGAGAAGAACCAGACTTTACGAGTGGGCGAGTAGAAGTAGACCATGCGGGCAAAGACCATATATGCGAAGGCGTTGACCCCTAAGAACAAGATATCAGAATGAGAACAAATGTTTGTATTATATCTCGGTACTTACAAATAGGAGCCACCAAGACCAAGATCTGAGCGACGAGTGCAATGCCAGAGGACTGCTGGTCCTTGGAGCCAAGAGCCCGGAAAGCATAAGCACCGGTCTCCCAAAGAGCGGCCATGATGATGACCCAACAGAAACCATTGCGGTATGCAATTGCTTGACCCAAGTGTGCGATGGTGAGAATACCAAACAGAACAGAGAATGCTACTGCCGCGGCGAAGTTCGGGAAATATACCCATAGTGCATTGCATGCTTCTGCAGGAACGTAGCCATTGGGGCCAGGCGTTACGTATGCGGTGAAGCCAGGCGTGCAGGTCTGGGGTGGGAGATTGAGTGAGAAAGATTTAATGGACGGCTTAGGAATCGAGATTGTAGGAAGATCTAGTGAGAGGGGCGGGATGCTTGGAGCGAAATTCTTTTCGTCGCGGCGAGAAGGTGGAGCAGTAGCTGAAGGCGGGAAGCGTACGGTAGCTCGAGCGGAAAGTGCTGCAGAGTAGGTTGGAGTGGGTGAAGCGGCGGAGAGAGAGGGCAGCAGCAAGACGCTGATGAGTGGAAGAGAGAACATCATCGTATGAGGGGTAGTAAAAGCAAAACCGAAAGATTACCCCTGTGCAAGTGGTGTGATGATTGATACTCGAATTCCTACGTGAGGATAGAGCAATTTGTTAACGATACAAACGTGGCGGTGCTGTGATGGTTGTCGCAAACGGTGAGGCTGAGCCCGATGCCGGCAGAATGGAAATACGGGCGCCTGTGCCGTGTGCTGAAAAGGCGAATTTAGCTTCCTTGTAAGTCCAACACATGCAGCTGCAATTTCTTCTCTCCATCGGGATGCTGAGACATGTGCTGATTTGGCGATGAAGTGGAATGGCTTGCATGGTGTGCTAGCTGTCCCTACAATCTCGAAAGCATGCATGCACACTTTAAGGCGCTATGTTGTTACAAGTCTCTATAGAATCACCTGAAAATTAGTTGTACGCGTGTGTGAGAGATGACAATAAGTTCTGGGGTTTCTGCCTTGCAGGCGTGGCTTGCGTACGTTTGGCCAAGGCAGATCAGGTGAAACCTCGATTGGTTTGATGGTGATTTCGGTTCGGTGGTGAAGCACCTCAAATCTGTAGCCCCTTAATGGAGTTCCATGATAGACTAGACTACACCGGGCTGTATAAGCAATCCTTCCAACTTACTGGTAACAAGCGAGGCTTAGCGTAGCCGGCCCTACCTTTAGCGGTCGCCAAACCCTGTTCAATAATCCTTCACTCCTCCAAGGCAGACTACTACCAGGAAATCATGCCATAAATCCTTCCTCTTTTGTCCTTATATATGCCCTTGAAGAAGTCAAATCTGATTGTCGGTCGAAAGCGTGATATCAGCGGCCCTTCTCCTGATAATTGGAGCATCACATACATATCAGCGTAGGGTTCAGATCCTAGAACAGTGTATTTGAACACTAAATTGCAAGCATTGAGAAGCGCTTGTTGGCACTCTGGTTGGGAAGACAGTATTTGTGGGCCGGCCATAAGGCTTGCAAGGCATCGCCTTATAGCGAAACTGCCAGCGCGCCGCAAACAGAGATTTATAGTAAGCAATACAAACATGGTTCAAACAGCTTTATACAGTGGCCTATTCAAGGCGTATGCGTGGATAGGTTCCAGGCAAGCGCAGAAGAGACGACCTGCTCTGATTCCGCTGGATACTATCACTATTATTGCAGCCATAGAAAAACAAGATAACAGGCCATTTGATACTTGTCCTTGGCCCTCTGGCTAAAGATTAAGTTCTACCGTCGTGATTGCGCGTGGGAGTGTCCCGAAAGTGGTGTGGGCGACGAGCAATGAAGGGGCAAGATTGTACGGACAAGAGCTTGCCGATGATCCATTTCTTCCTCGTACTTGCAATATCACAATGTCAGGAGGTAATCACGGTCAGTACTTGCAGAAACTCCATCTATTTCCGATGGTCAGCCATGCCCTGGCCTACAAACCCGCGCGCCGCACTCTGGCTGTGTTCAAAGGCAGAGCTATTGAGAATATCATTTGGCTGATTCGCCAGCAAAGGTGTAACGAGTTCTAGGGTTAGCAAGCTATGGGAATAGATCTCCTTGGCTAAAGTCAATGATTTCACTATGCACGCATCCAGATACAAATCTAGGCTCTTAATCATCTAGATCATGTATTGACGTAGCGACCGACCGTGCGGCCTGTAAGAACGATACATCAAGATCATAGGACAAAAATGGTAATTTATCATAATAAAAATAGCCAGAAACATCTGCGAGTCTTTGAACAAAAGCAGTAGCGGTCGGCTGTGATATTGTGCTTGTAATAGAGTGCCTTTCCAAACTTAGAGTACGCTGTGATTTCGAGAACGACCCGATGATATGCAAGTAGGGCGTTATACCCCTGATAACAACATGAATGACCCACAACATGAAGATACGCGCACAAGATGTAAGCAGACCAGTGATGGAATATAACTTTGAGTGGGTTTATGGAACTTAGGAGGAAGGCGAATTAAAGTCGAAATGGCCTGATTCAGGAGGGCTCGAATGAGCGTACACTGCCACTAAGACATTATTCGTTAATCGAGCATGAGTTTATGGCACTAGCGTGAGTATTTGTTGCAGAAGTCTAGACTAAGATCAAGGTAGGTTTTCCGGATGGTCCCAAAGCGACCTGGGTCAGAAGCTAAGGGAGCTGTGAACACCAGCGTATGTTCCATCCAATGCCATTTTGGTATTAGTGAAGGGTTCACCTGAGTTCCATGTTACTCTGACCCTCGCGATGTATCCTGGTTTTTGCAGCCGAGCATATTTTTGTGTATCAAGCAGCCGCAGTCAGAATACCACCTCGGGTCCTTCATTTGACAGGTGCTGTGACCATTCAAGCGATCACAGGAGGCTTGTCTTGCTTGAGTCAACTAGCGCAATCTCATTTACCACCTCTGAGCCTCGCTCTGTGCTGACGCCCTGTTTGCCAGTATTTTGCCGCCCTGAAGTGTACGTCGAGATCATCCTTACCGAAGAGAGTCTGCAGTGCTTCCTTAATTTCAATCGAGTTGTCGGCAAGATCTATGGGGTAAGTAACAACCACGCGCTTCAGCTCTGGAAAGACTTTGTCGCCATACTTCGCCCATGGTTCAGTGTACGGTCCTTGCAGTCTCGCGTACCTGATCATTTGCTCAAGAGCACCAGCGAGCGACTGGAATATATCGATCTGCACGATCTGAGCGCATTGCGTTTGTCCGACGCAGTCAACAAGATCGGCGATGTGCTTGCTGTCCGTTCTCACGGTGAGCCGGTGGTAGGTGAAGTCGTTCCGAAAAGGGCAAGTCTCAAAACGGATTTGGCGACACACTTGAACCAGGTGTGGGTTATCACATTCGACAAGGTGCCGTCCTGCTGAGCCGGGACTCAGGTCGCGCTTCAGCGTGGCGGAGTCAAAGCTGAACTCGTAGATGCGGTTGCGAAGCTCAGCTGGCAGTCGTAAGAGAGGCGAAGCAGTCTGGTTGCGTTGTGTACTGCATATATCAACAAACATGTGGTGTCTCTATTAGATACACTACTGACACGATGTCGTAGTCCTGCGCTAAGAAGTGGTGCTCAGGCTTGATCGGCTTCTCCATCATGCAACATGTGGCTCGGGCGAGAGATTGCGTGGCTCAATTGAGCAAGGCGAGCGCGGGTGACAACAGGAAGGTCCAAGGCATGTGCGCACAGACTAGCGTCAGTAAGTGTAAGTAGCCTAATTAGGCAGCACTTTCACTTCACCTCACCCATCACCCTAAGTGGAGCGAAAAGGCACAAAACTCTCGACGCAGAAAGCGATCATCATATCTCTGAGAGGATTCAGTGTGTATCTTTCAGAGTGAGGACGTGGCGAAATGGTCAGATGATTCAGGTGTCCAATCCCTCGTCCGCTTTGCAATCCTGATTCAACGTCATACCTGCTTATTCAATTTGTTTGTCGCTCCAACTCTCATCATCCGAGCTGTCGTAAGTGACCCTAGGTTTGTGTCATTGAGACAGTCGCGCCACGCCAGTATTGCCACTTGTTACTTGAGGTCATGTAGAGACTGTCAAGTGAGCAGCAAATCACCACTCAGAGGTTGCCTTTGAACGATGTTTTTCCATCTCTATTATGCCCCAAAAAACTTGCGATCAGGTTAGTTTAGCGCATAATGAGCAATGATAGGTTGAGATGCGCAACTGCCGCAGACGAACGGACCTGGCAGAGAGGTACACTGTAGGAGAACAATCCGTGTCAATGTGGTATCGATTCTAGCTTGCCGAAGATGGCCAGCTCTTGTCACTAGCTCGAACAGTAGACTTGAGTTGAAGGATTGTCCCAATGAACGGTGGCCTTCGAGGAAGGAGATAAAAGCAATTTTTCTGTATTGCAATCGAGGAATGTTCAATGCATTGGCTATGGCTCGAGGTAGACCAGGATCGCAGGTGAAATTGTCCGGCTCCTGTTGCTCCACAGACCTTGAGGTGTTCAAGCGCAATCGATCAGCTTGGAACGAGCAACGTACGGTGCATTTAGGCGGCTCCCGTTGTAACCTATTGTCTTTGCGTCTTTGCGATACATCAATCAATTACGCAGCAACGATGGCTATTTGATGTGTCGAGTGTGCGGCATCAGCCCTTGAAGCGTCAACCCGGAAAATGGCAGTCCGCAGACTCCACTTGAAGATTGAGACCTAGCATTTCGATGTGACCTAGTATTGCCTTATGGATCTCTTACAATTTCGAAGTGGTCTAGTGTCCGACGCACCGACCAGAGTGTTTTGAGGAGATCGGAGACTAGTCCTATTTGGTTTGATAGTGGGCCCTTCCCAACGTCAGGCGACTGCAAGGAACATATCTTCAAGTCGTTTTGCAACGGAGAGTCCGAGGGAGCCACCCTGGAAGTTAATGGAGTTGGAATGGGTGGTTTGCACTCGCAAATCATGTGGTTTCGTGATGCAGCACTTCCTGCCACTTCTGTCGAAATAAATGTGTTGCCGTTGGGGTGTCCAGCCATACTATGTTCTGCAGACAGACCATAATATCATTCCATGTCTGTAGGCCAAGAGACTCAGTAGCTTTGCGAGCGTGGCTGACGAACCACTGGCCTTCTGGTAGACCCGCGGAAGCTACCATGCCGATCGAAAATAGCCATATCACGAGTGATCCATGACTGGACAACGTATTGAACCAAGTGTGTTCCATCTGTCCTTGGAGCTTCAGAGCGGTGGCGTACTGGAGTTGCGCATGCGAGAAGTATGTTGGCCCATGAATGATGAGCAGGTAGAGTACCAGGGCATGTCGGACGATTCCAGAGGTGATTAGGTCGCAGGGAAAGCTGTCAGCCTGGGGCTGAGGGGACCAAAGTAATAATTTATGGACTGCATAGCACGCTAGGTCATGAAGATCGGTACTGGACAAAGTGTGCTGGTCCAGGTCGAAGAGATTGTGTAGGCGGCAGAGGACATCAGTAATGTCGGAGTCAAGGAGCGGAATGTTGAAGAGCACTGGGTTCGGTTCGAGGAGACCGCTAGTGGCTTGGTGCCACTGCGATATAGGAGCGATGCCCTCGTCGGACCCGCCACTGTCTTGCGTTGAGAATTGTGGTGTTTGTGTAACGATCATGCAAACCCTTCCTGGTGTCAGCCAACAAACATGTTCAGCTTTTACTCTCGAGACAATGCATACCATGCGACCATTCTGGCGGTGAGGGGGTTGATCCGTTTGACATGGTTGATTCCTCCTCTCAGCTTGACGAGTCGTTTGACACCATCTATGTGTAGCGCACTGACGTCCGTATTGCCCTTGCCATATTCGATAGCAGCCAGTGTAATGATCGAATTCAAAGTCTCATCTTGCAATGCTGAGATAGGATTCGTAATCTTGTGTCTTACTAACGACACCGAGTCCGCCATCAATATTTCGGAGTTGGCAAACCCCTTCTGTGCCCGTAAGTCAAGATCAAGCGACGCTGTCTGAAGCGACACATGAAAAAGAGCCGGATCTGCCAGAGCTGATGGCCACCACGACACAACGAATGGGTTGGACATGATATCGAGGTCCAACGGATAGTATTGGAATGCTATATGAGACAAGACTATTGCGGGTTAGCTGGGGCGCATTCTGGCCACTCCAAACGCCTAAAAGACTCACAGTGCTGAATCAATCGTTGCACATATGGTCGAGATAACCTGGTCTGGGGATAAGTGTCGAAAGGGTCAAACGACTGAATGCCTGGGTTGACCAACACCATGACCGATGTGTTGTCTTCGATTGGCGAACCTCGTGGCGAAGGCACTGTTGCGCCATCGTTTGCTGCCGCGGAGAGCGGCTGGTTGGCGTACACACATGATGAGTTCCTCTTGGCGCATCGTGAACATCGAGGTGTTTGGAGGTCACATGCCAATTTGGACCTCGCGCAAGCATCGCAGGACCTTCGAAGCGTCTTGCGCATCGTGTGTATAGGGAAGCATGACTGGTGTTTAAGCAGGACCGGAAGGTACGGATTGCTTAGCAGGCGACCATGATTCGCTTATTAAAGTCGCGGCATCCCTGTCCGGTCAGCCCTGAAGTTACTGCCTCGTGAGGAACGAGGACGGCGTCTGCAATGTTGTCGATTATCTGATTGTCACGACACTGTGTCAGCAATACCTAGAGTTTAGTAGGATCCGATGTACATTTCACAAACTGAAGCCCAAGAGAGGTTGAGAAAGAGGGCGAGCAAGATAATGTATGCCAGCGTTTAGCTGTACGATGCGAATCAAACCACGACTCTATTCAAAAGGTGAGATCAGACGCATGTAGCGCCTTTGTTAGAGATTGATTGAAGGGGATCATGTCTCGTGGATTGTTCGACTACGAAGTTGAAGAACGAGGTGCCAAGGCCGGAGCAAGCATCCACAATACCGGCATGACGTCGCAGCCCTGACAACCTCCGACTCGAAGTTAAGCTCGAGCTTGAGTAGAACCGCACCAGAACAGCCTCAAAATGGCGACCATTCATTCGCTGCTGAGCTCATGGAACTTGAAACCATAGCGGCGGTGAGCCGCCAACGCATCATCATCCCAGCCTCGCGATTTGCCTGATTCGCGCATTCGAGGCTCCACCAGCCACCTCACGATTGCATAGTAGAATCTCAAATGTCTTGCACAACATACCTCCGCATTCCTCGCCCTGCGTCTTGACCTGAGCCACGAGCTTGCAACGTGCATCGCAATCCAGAATGCATATTTCGACACTCCTGTCGCTGCCGCCGACCGTACTCGTGCTGCTCTGCGCCGCGCCCGCATTAAGCGCACAGCAACAATGGCCCCACAACCTCCCGAAACATATGAAGTACTTTCCAGAGGACGAGCACCATGTTAAGCGAGGGCTTAACATAAGGGAGAGGCTGCGGCATGAGAGACCAGTGGGAATGAAGAAGATGAGCACAGATGAAGGCGAGATGTTCATGCTGGACAATTGGGTTTTCGCATCGAGCGAAAGCAAGAGATCGGAATATGAAGATTTCGGGAATGGCACATATCGAGCACAACCTGCGATCCGGCCGAATGCCGCAGAAGAGTGGTTCGAGCGATTACGGATAAGAGACGTATTGCTGAAGAGGCAGTTCAAGTGCCCGGAAGGGACGCTCAGCTGCTCGTCCATTGGCGCACCGGACGTTTGCTGTGGGGGCAGCAGCACATGTGTCAATGTACCTGATAGCGACATTGGCGATGTAGGCTGCTGTCCAAACGGGCAAACCTGCTCGGGCAGCATCAGTTGCAACGAGTCCGCCGGCTACACCTCGTGTCCCAACTCGTCGAATGGAGGATGTTGTCTACCCGGCTTCCAATGTAGTGGTATTGGCTGTAAGTCATGCACTAGATCTTCTCCGTAATGTCCTGAGATTGACGACAAACAGGTGTCGCTGCTGGAACCTCAATCACCTATGTACAGCCATCAACATCCGCACGACCTTCGTCATCGTCCACAACGGCTGCTGCCGTCCCTACATCCGGCTCCTCCTCCGCAACATCCGTAACCTCATCCACCCCGGCTTCGACCTCAGCCCCACCATCCTCCAGCCCGACCTCCGCATACACCTGCTCGACCGGCTGGTTCTCCTGTCCCGCCAGCCTCGGCGGCGGCTGCTGTCAAAACGGCCGCGAATGCGCAACAGGCGCATCGTGTCTCGGTGACGATCCCACCAGCACCCAGGCCCCATCCGCACCGGTGCGACCCACCAGCGAGGCCGCCACGACCGCAACCGAGGGCGATGTTTGCCCGACTGGCTTCTACGTATGCAGCGCCTACTACCCGTCGGGCTGCTGCAGAGTAGGCCGCGATTGCCAGACGACCGGATCATGTGTGCTGCCCTCTTCAACTACGGTCCTCGCAACGAATGGTGTGACTGTTGTTGCGCCCTCTGGTGCTGGCTTGGCTACTGCTGGGCTGGCGGAGGGTGGTTCGTGTCCCAGTGCGTGGTACAGCTGTCCTGCCGATCAAGGTGGGAACTGCTGTCCGAATGGGTATGCATGTGGCGAGCAGTGTACGGCGACTGCGTCGGGTGTGTCAAGTGTCGAGGCAAAGGTTGCGCCCAGCACAGCGTCGTTTGTCCCGCAGTGGTCGGTCTGGGCAATGGCCGTGGCTGCGGGAGCAATCGGTGCTGCTATGATTACTCTATGAGCTCATGATTTATGATTGACATTCACAAGTGTTATGTATTCTTAATTTTAGCTATCAGTGTAGTTCTGATATCAGATTTCAGCTATTGTGCCATCGACCAGGTCATTCCACATTTGCGCAAGTGCCTAGTAGAAGACGATTCTGGTATCTTTGACGTTCCCGGATATATGTACAGAGGTGGAAAGTTTCTTCTGGATTTCAAATTTTACAGGGTCTTACGAGCACGTGTCAGATTCAAGCCTTGAAACCTCAGTCTTGTCTCTTCCTACTGCATCGCATCTTTCAGGTAGTCGAATGTACAAATATCGATTGCTCCTCCAGTCGGCTATTATTCACTTCCTCTTGCTCGACATTCGCCACAAGTGGCAAGTATGCCAGCACATTGCATGGTCAAACAGTCGAACCGGTCTATGGATGTCGATGGGAAGTTACGAAGCTATTGATCCAGAAATGATGGCCGTCTCTGTAGTGTGTCGCAGCGATCGGCCTAGAGGAAGGACCACCAAATGCATAGAAACTGCCAATCACCGCGATTCAAGATGGTAGAAGGAGTACTAGTAGCAGAGCTCGTCTTCATCCGACTGTAAATCGGCGGTCGCATGGTCAAAAAGGGTTACAGTTCACATCGAGTCTATGGTCCACCAGCCAATCAGCAGCGTTGCTAGCGCCAGCGCACGCTAATATTTAGCGTTGAAGCACGGACGTACATACAATCGATAGGCAAAAAAAGTTGAACCACACGCTGTGAATCCCGTGCAACCAGCCGAACAGCTTGTATTCAGCACACGCAGGAGCTGAGTTGAGCATGGCGCCTTCAACACTTTCACCAGACACATCCATCTCGTCGCGTACCTTCTCAATCGGCTCCGCGCAACCCACACCCATGGAGCTGTCTTCGAATCCTTCGACAAGCCTGCTCGCCAGCCCCGTCGCATTCCTCCAACCCACCGTACAACTTAATGCTGCGTTTCTCGCCGCTGCGAAAAGATACCTCGACCCTGTTGCTGCTGGCGTGAGTGAGTCACAGACACTGCGCCAACAGGATGCGCGCAAGAAGAGGAAACGGGGAGGAGACTACGATGGCGACATGCGGGTCTTGCACCTGAAGAAGGTGCATTTGGATGGCTTTGGTGTGAACCAGGTTTTTGAACAGACGCGCAAGATTGTCGAGGCTGCGACCGAGGAGATTGAGCTAGCTCTGCCGGACTCAGACGATGACGTCTTGGCGGTGGATGGCGAGGATGAGGAGGAAGAATTGTCAGACCCAGAAGAGCAGTATCACACAGACTCGGACATGGGCGAGGAGGGTGTGGACTATGAAGTGGACGGCATCGATGATGATGAGGACGCTGTACCCTCAGACGAGGAGCCATCAGACGAGGAGCCATCAGACGCAGAAGATGTTGAGATGGAAGACGGAAGGGAGGGCATGTTCTCGGACGAGGATGGATCGGACGACGAACCTGCTGCAGAGTATATCCCGGACCCGAACGGACTCAACGACGGTTTCTTCTCCATTGACGACTTCAACAAGCAGTCAGAATTCCTAGAGCAGCAAGATGCTCGTGGTGAAGCAGCTGACAGCGATGATGAGGAGGTTGATTGGACAGCAGACCCTATGGCAGGAGGTGCTGGCAAAGATCAAGATGGTGACGAGTCTGGGGACGAGTCGGATGAGGGAGGTCCAACTTTTGGCAACGTGGATCTCAATGCGCCTGAGGGCGACAGCGATGACGATGCAGAGTTTGATGAGGGCGATCTCGATGGCATGGACGATGGCATGAACGCTAACAACGTCATGTACGCCGACTTTTTCGCACCTCCAGCACAAAAAGCTGGCAAGAATAAGAAGAAGCGCGGGCGGCCGAACCCACACAACTTCCCTGCAAAGACAGCGGCCGACGAAGAGGCGGAAGAGAACGCAGATATGGAGAACACAATGGCTAGAGTACACCGAGATCTATTCGAGGACGACGATGATGCGGAGAGCGAAGCTGCCCTGTCCGACGTTGACCCTTCAGATCCGAAGTCACGGAAATCTACCCACGAACGCCGTCAAGCAAAATTACAAGAAGAAATTCGCAAACTCGAAGCCGCCAACGTCGCGAAACGCCAATGGCAGCTATCAGGAGAAGCCCGAGCTGCTGACCGACCGGTGAACTCGCTGCTGGAGGAAAACCTCGAATTCGAGCGCGCTGGCAAACCTGTGCACGTTGTCACCGCCGAGCTGTCCGAAGACATCGAAGCTCTCATCAAGCGCCGAATTCTGGCAGGCGAGTTTGACGAAGTACATCGACGCCGCCCCGATGACCTAGCCACCGGCCCAGTGCGCAGAGGCAAATTTGAGCTGGACGACACGAAGGCGCAAAAGAGCCTCGCAGAGCAATACGAAGAAGAGCATCTGCGGCTCAACGACCCCAACTACGTCGACGCGCGCGACGAGAAGCTCAAAAAGGAGCATGCCGAGATCTCCGCTCTATGGAAGACCCTCAGTGCCAAGCTCGACAGCCTGAGCTCCAGCCACTTCAAGCCCAAGCCCGCAGCTCCGAATCTCGAGATCCGCGTCGACGCTCCCGCCATCGAGATGGAAGATGCACGGCCCACCGCCGGCGGCGACGTTGCCGGCGCGTCTGTGCTCGCACCGCAGGAAGTGTACAAGCCCGGCGATGAAGAGAACAAAGCTGAGATTGTCACGAAGAGCGGGATGCCACTTTCTCGCGATGAGCTGTCAAGAGAGGAGAAGGCGAGTCGACGCCGCAGGGAGAAGGAGAGAAGCAAGAAGGCGGGTCTTAACAAGCCCAAGCCTAACGCGAAGGAGGAAAAGGGCAAGAAGAGTGGGCACGATAGGGGCTCTAAGAAGCAGCTTGTCAGTGATTTGAAGAAGGGCGGTGTGCAGGTCATTGGTCGTAAGGGCGTTATTACGGATGTGGAGGGCAAGGATGTCAAGGAGGATGCCAGAAGAGGTGCGGGGAGTTTCAAGTTATAGTAGGGGATGGAAGTGAAGAGGTTAGGTTGGAGATATTTGCAGAGAGCGGACAATGCATCGTGCCATTTATCATGCGTGGGTGGGGCCTTGAGCTATATTTCATGTCTTTGCACACAAGGAGTTGCTTTCAAACGTTGCGTGAGTGCTGCAAAGCCTCAGAGGCTCCTGCTCACGCTGAAGGTCGCAGGAATCCATGTCTTCCTTAGCCACTAGCGTACGTCGGCCTCTAGATTGCCGCTCTCCTGCTCTTAACATGTCATAAAGCATTCAATTCGTTTCTGCGGCTCACCGCGCAGACTTTATTCACCTAAGTATCCCGAAAGTAGCGTCGTGCGGCATCTTAGACTGGATGGTGTTGGCGTGCAATTATCGTGTCGATCTTGCCACCTCCGTAAGATGTTTGAAGGCTTGGGGGAAAGGGCTCTAAAGACATAGCATCTGCGGCATCTTATAAGGATCTATGGCACCTTTTGAAGACATAGCGCTTGGTGACACTAGCCTCATGAGCAAGCCGTGGCCTTCATTGACCGGCAGCTCCAGCTGCGTTATGTTCGTACTTGGTGGCATCGCTTTGCAGGCCAAGGATGGCTGCCTGCTTCGCTTAAGAACACCTCTTCCCGCCATGGTATCATTCAACCATGTATCTTGAGACTTCTTTGGTCTAGGAGCCTTGTCCTGTCCCGCCCTTTCACTTACACTAATAACTAAGAAGGTATGACCATTCGCGACGCCTTTCTCAAGAGCAGCTCCTTGTGCCAGAAGTGTCAAGCTATCTTTACAACAGAGCCACCATGTTTGTTCCAGGATGATACAACTAATGATCCAATGAAGTACTTTAACAGTCTCCTACACCACGATACGTTGGAATCACTCCAACATTCCATATTGCAAGGCTGCTACATGTGTACGCACATGGACCGAACGATCTCCCAGACGCGGCACACCGGGCCTTGTGCGAGGAAAGTCGTATACTTTCTTCGTATCACTTTCACTGGCATTGAATATGCTGCCGATTGGGACTTTCAGGTGTGTTTTGTGATGTCCTATGCGGTTTGAAATGAGACAAGCGAATATCTTGGAACATTGTAAACGGCCCCGAATGAGCAGAACTCTGGCAGAAGCTAGGCTTAATACGGTTTACAGGAGCAAAGAGTGTTTAATATGAGCATCTTGACGACGTTGTCAAGTGACATACGCAGCCGGGAGACTTTGCATCAAGCAAAGACATGGCTTGACGATCGTCGCTTGAACCACACACATTGCCACAAAAGGCATGCGTCTACTTCGCTACCGTCACGATTGATCCAAGTTAGCAGTCTCTCGTCTATCGGGAGACTCGCTTGGCTGTGTGATGGGAAATCATTGACCCCTGAGACATCTTACCTCACTCTTAGTCATCGTTGCGGAGTCTCAAATTCTCTGGTCTTGGCCAAGAACTTTTTACAGGATTTCCAGCGCTCGCTAGCGGCTCAGTCTTTGGAAAAAGTCTTCCAGGATGCCTTTGAAATGACCATCGCATTTGGGATATCATTCATCTGGATTGACTGCCTTTGTAAAGTCCAGAATGATCGAGTGAATTGGGAGTGGAAATCCAAGATGATGCATCACGTATACTAGGGTAGCGCTCGTATTCTGTCAGCAGCCGGAGCTGAAAGCGGGGATGAAGGCTTGCTGGTAGGTGAGTGCACTGATAACCTAGTCCCGCCACTGGTTTTCTCCTGATTGGCCAATTTTCGTTACGAACATCAATCCGTATCGAAGAAAACCGAGATCATGCAGTTTTCTAGGACTTGTAGGATGAATGAGGCCAAGCGCAGGTTCATCATCACCGAAGGGGATTCCATATAACGACAGATATGTGTCCCACTATCGCGCAGAGCTTGGGTTCTTCAAGAGCAGACGCTGGTGAGCTGAGATCTCTATCGAGACAGGGACAGTTCTGGTCACAGATTTCGTTCCCCAAGAGGACTCGATTTTGACGAGTATTACGTGATGTGGTTATTTAGGAGGCATTACACGAACGAGATTTGGTCGAAAGGATTCATCACACATCCTGATCTTCCGTTGGAAGGCGGTATTCGCATGGGCGCGATTACCCTTCACTTTTAAAGTCCGTTTTTATTATACGGATTGGACAGACGTGATGAATGTATGTTAGGCATCACGCTTTCACTTGGCGAGTACTGTCGCTAAACATGCTTAAACCACCACGCCTCGAGAATGCCTCTGGCACATTGCACCGACTGCGAAAATACTGTCATATCTGACCGGCTTCCGGCGATTGATAGTATATCGGTGAATACTAGAAAGTTTTGAAAGATGACATGCGTAGCTTTGGACTATGGATCAATGACCCATCGAGCCCGTTGTGGTCGGAGCATTGTATAGTACTAGCATAGGTGCCCTAGAACCAAAAGACGGATTGCTGAGCTGGTCTTGGGCATTGATAGATCAGCCTATCTAGTGGCGCTACGTAGTATTCATTTCAACTGACTGTGAACCAGAGCGCATGTTTTCGAAGACCCTCGATGATCCCGAAGCATTCTCGCAGGCACTGTGACCTTTGAGGACCTCTCATGGCTATTGATCCTACTCGACCACATTTGCAGGAGGTTACCGAATTGTCAATTCCAACAATCATAAGGGATATAGCCCGAGAGGTTTCTCTTGCCACAAAGTTTGATACTTGGTGCCTTTCGTCGAAGCTAGCCAGGTGGTGGTTCAACATGCGCATGGGTTGTTCCGACCAATATTTTCATGCTGATGTCAAGAGTGAACATTGAGACCGCTGAAACACCATATGGAGCTTGGGGCCTGCTTTTGATGGATGCCGGGTGTGGACAGGCGGTTTTCAGACGGATCGGGACTGCAGCACTCAAATCAGCCATCGACCAGTGAAATCCTATCTTTGCCGAGCACCAAAAGTACTCGTTAGATGAAAGTTATCTATAATTAGGTGTAGACAGTAGGTGTACTATCAAGATCATCTAGAATCACTTTGTTGTGCACAGATAGGGAGGCCTATGCCTCGTGTGTCTCTGCCACCCTAAGGAGCTCATACATTGCTCTTCTCCGCTTTATTCCTCTCAAAACACCCAGAATGAGTATCGAAAAACCCATCAGAATAGATGGTAGCACCCACGGTTTGTCAACAAGCCACAGGACTACAGCAACATCGTTACCATGCCATGTACCACCGGGGCTATGGCCGAAGAAGGTGTATTCCTCTGAGTAAAAGATCTGAGGGAGGATTCGAAAGCTCGCAGCATCTACAAGACAGTCAGCGTCGGTTTCGCGCAAAGATATTTCGAGGTGTTGTCACCATGACCATCGATCCTTGCACCATGTGTCCACCACCACCCCCTGAGGATATCACTGCTGAACTGGGGCCCCGTGCTCCAGAAGATTGTCAGGTATGGGAACAGCAAGTTCCAATTCCTCCTAGCCAGTGCACTTGTCATCTCTAACAGCACCGGATGCCGTGGCATACTCGCCATCAGGTCGTTATTTACGCCCAGCGGACTCGCTTTTGGGAACCACGCGGTGAACTGCAGCAGTGGCTCGAGCGGCCGCCGACACGCGATATCCAGGTCCATGTAAACTCCACCAAAGTGGTACAGAACAAAGTACTTGAGAGCGTCAACACGTTGTATCGGGTATCTGTATGCCTCGTACGTGTTCATGAACCAAGGATACTCGGTCTCGATGAGGGTGTGGGCTTCCGTCTCATTCCAGACACGTAGTTCAAAGTCGGGATTGAGTTTTCGACACAGCTCAGGGGCGTGGGAGCGACTCAACGCTGGAAGGGAAGGCGTACCGTCGTGACGGTGGTAAAGATCGGCGAAGTATATGAAGTGGACGATGCGCGGGATTAAGGGGTTGGGAAAGGAGGTGTTGTAATCGAAGTCGATGAGTGCTTCACCGTTGGTACGAGACGCATTAAGCGCGGTCGAGTAAGAGTTTTTGAAGTCGTCAAAAGATATGTAGAGCGATGATAGTGCGTGCTGGAACGTGTATTGACATCTGATGAAGTAGAGCGCAAAGAGTATGGGAAGGAATAGGGTGGCCTTGGCAAACACGTTGCGGAGTCGCATACTGTAGGAAGGTAGAAAGGATGGATGCTCAGTAGATTGGTTGAGATGTAAGTGTCGAAGTCAATCACAGTGAATTCAAAGTGTTTGTATATGCGTGCAATGGAGGGCACTGTCGGCCCATCGATCAGCACTCGCCCCTCAAACTAGCAATGCCTTCCCAAATATCAGACATCCATTGCTAATAGTGATGTTCATAATTAAGGCTGGTTTCAGTAACATGCATGAGACTTGAACTTGCATTGGATGCACTGCTTCAAGATGTGTACCCCTAAGGCAGACAGCTCAGGGGATACGAATCGGATTTTAGCGCAAGGCACTCTGCAGGCTTTAACTATCGCGTTTGCTAGCGAAGCGTGAAGGTTCAGATGTGGTCCCGAGCCGGAAGTGGTTTGTGCGCAGACAGACGGGGCGCTTTTCTCGTGTTTTTACATCTGAAACGGTTACGGTGGCTGTGCAAAGTTTTAGCTCATAGTACCAACTGGGAATCCACACCTAATAGAAGGGCCTTCACGACTATCTAACCATTGTAAATTATGCCGCGCCTTTTGGTGCACCTTGCTGTAGGTGCCAGCGGAGTTGTAGGTACTAGCGGAGAAAGAAGTGCTAGTGGAGAAAATTGGTCGGCGAAGCTGCTGGGTAATACGAAATTGTGTCGAACAAGCAGCACATAAGCAGTTCCTTGATGAAGCATTCTTTTGCAAGAAAAGAACTGACTATCGATCTGCTCAAGTTAGATGGACTAGTTTGGCGATGTAATAGCTCTTTGCGATTGGTACGAAAAGTAATTCGGGTTGATACATGTTGTAATTTCCCTCACTAACGAAGACAGGACTATACAACAAACTGTTATCAGACTAAAGACGATTTCTTGACAGCTCTACAACAATTACCTCCGCCGAAACCAACACAGACCGCTTATGTTGCGAAGCGCCACGTCGTCACTTCGCCGGTGCGGTCCTCTTCGCGGTCGATTGCCTTGTTCTTGCGGATAGACCAAAACCTGGCAAGGACACAGAAGATGATTGTGAGACCACATCCGGCGATAATGATGCCTCCCCCCATTTGATACCTCGGCTCTTGCGAACGTAAGAAGAAGTAGGGACTGAACCAATGAGAGATACTGGAGACGCAATTGGCGATAGCAATAAGCGCAGCGCGCTTGGTACGCGGGCGTGGAACAACAGTGGTTTCCCACGAGAGCTGGATGTTCAGACCAACAAATGGACCGGAGCAGAGCAAGATCAGCGAAAAGTAACGGGCGCCAACATTCAGGGTTGAGATCATGAGAACTGCGCCAACAAGTGTGACGGAGATAGAACCAACAATGTGCCAACAATGCTCGAGCATGCGACCAGAGGACCAAGACACGATAAGGGTGACAATGTAGGCGATGACGTAGGGTGGGGCTTGGACGAGATATGTCTCAACGGTACCGAATCCCAATGTCCCCACAATGGAAGGGAAGAAGTCCTTGAAACTCTGCGCAATGATGAGGGAGAAGTGCATGCCAGCGAAGAACCACGTGAATGGGTCCTTCACTGCCATCCAGACACCTGCGATCATGTCACCCTCGTCATCCTCGGATTTACCTCCAGCTGAAACAAGTACGCGGTACTGTGACATCTGCTGCTCTTCTTCGGTGAAGAAGTATGTTCCTGTGTTGTTCGGGAAATTAGGAAGGAGCCAGAATCCAAGAATTGCAACAAGAATCGAGACAATTCCCTCAAGTAACAGAAACCACTGCCATGCGTGAAGCCCAGCGATATTATCCATGTTGGTAAGGATGCCTGCAGCGAGCAGGCCCGAGAATACGTTTGAGATGATGTTGCCGGCATGCCAGATACCCATGCGTAGTGGTGACTCTTCCTTGGTATACCATGACGAAGTCATCAACGCAACTACAGGCAGGAACGGCCCTTCCGTAACGCCTACCAGGAAGCGACAGAGCATGAAACCCCAAGGACGTGTCACTGCTGGCATAGCGATTGTGACGGCTGACCACGCCAACATGATGCACGGCATGATGACGCGAGGGGAGGATTTAGCGATGATAACATTGCCAGGAACTTGAGATATGATGTAGCCGACGTAGAAGAGGGAGATGCCAGCAGACCATTCGACGTCTGTCATGTGCAGGTCCTCCTGCATGCCAGCAAGGCGAGCGTTCGAGACGTTGATGCGGTCAAGGTAACTGCCAATGTCAGTGTTGGAATGGAGACTGTGATTGTTCTACCGTACTTCATGAGCAGCATAAATGTGATGCAGGGTAGGAACTTCCAGTCTAATTTCCTTAACACTGCCTTGTTGAGAGCAGCCAGCTCCTCAGAAGACTTCTCTCGAAGGAGAGGGTATTGCTGAATCCAAACTGTAGCATCTTCAGGGGTAGCATTTTCGATCTTGACAATCTCCGTGCTCGGTTTCGAAACAGACAAA
The DNA here is from genome assembly GCA_028584115.1 of Stagonosporopsis vannaccii. Classification (NCBI taxonomy): domain Eukaryota; kingdom Fungi; phylum Ascomycota; class Dothideomycetes; order Pleosporales; family Didymellaceae; genus Stagonosporopsis; species Stagonosporopsis vannaccii. The sequence continues at coordinate 29,835 of VWXS01000080.1, read as the reverse complement.
GAATCCTGGTTGGTCATATTTGACGAGTGATAAGAATATTGGGGCTCTCGACAGGATCGGATAATTGTCCTGCTGATGGAAAATCAGGGCAGGGAGAGGACCAAGAGCTTTATACACGGTTGTAGTCCTCAGCTTTTGTTAGGCTCTCGCGGATTGTCCAGTGCCCGATATGGTGCCAATGCTTGCTAAAGACGCAATGGCGTTGGCCTGCCTCCACGGCAATTGTGGGGAAGTACGGAACTCCCCCATACCCCAGAATCTGCCAGTTTGATTTTCGTCACAAGGCGCGGAAAACGCTGCCGACGCGGCGATATCGGGGCTGGCCGAGCGCGGGGAAGGAATTTCGGTGCTCGTCCGACATGACTTTAGAATGCGCCTCGGACGCTTCGGACCCCCTCTAAATCGCCCAATACAGAGCCGCACCACACCACCGGTCGGTTCGCACCTCGGCGCGATGATCTGGGCAACTACTCTGTACCTGTGATACTTAAATGAGTCGGGAGTTGGTATACACACAAAAAACACCGCAAGATACAAACTCCCATATTTTTCCTCAAGATCGACTCACTCAGTTTATACCATAGATCTTCAAGATGACAGAAATCATCCTTGCCAACTCTCTTCGTGAGAAGATGCTGAGAGACGAAGTTGCCTACACTCTCTCCATCAAGCTTGTTCGCAGTGTGGAACTGCCTATGATGGCTAAGACATCTGGCTTCGATGGCATTCTCATTGATATGGAACACTCTTCATTCGATCTCGACACCACCAGCCAAATTTGCATAGCCGCTCTGTACGCTGGCATCGCACCCATTGTCCGAGTCCCATCAAAAGACCCATTCTTTGTATCTCGTGTCCTGGACGGAGGCGCTCTAGGGGTCATCGTACCTCACATCCGCTCGGTTCAAGATGCCAAAGACGTAGTCGCGGCAGCAAAGTTTCAACCTCAAGGCCATCGCTCATCGACAAACAACCTGCCGCACTTTCAGTACCGAGCACTGGCAGCCAAGAAGTCGAATCCTGTAGTCAACGCCAATACGCTAGTCATACCGATGGTCGAAACCCTGGAAGCCGTTGAATGCATAGAAGAGCTTGCTGCCCTGGACGGGGTCGACTCTTTACTCATCGGTACAAACGATATGACGGCCGAGATGGGAATTCCAGGCGACTACGAAAACCCAAGGCTGACAGAAGTTTACGAAAAGACTATCGCCGCTTGCAAGAAGCACGGTAAGTGGGTCGGCATTGGTGGGCTGCATTCGCGGTTGGACTTGGTCGAGAAGTTTTGCATCATGGGCGCGCGTTGGGTGATGGCGGCGACCGATGGGCCACTGCTCCTAGGAGGCGCCACAAAGAGGGCCGGAGAAATGGCTCAGCTGAACATAAGGGTCAAGGCTGCGGCTGATGGCAGGCTTGAGACCAAGAAGAATGTTGACAACGTTTCCAATGACGTAAAGTCAAGAGTTCTTGATGTGAGAGTCGATGAGGTAGCCGTTGATGTACGCTAGTATCTTCTAAATGCCTGTAGAAACCAGTAAATTATTTAGCAAGCTCTTGGTGCGTATTTCGAAATCTTTGATGATTTGTGTCGGTAGTTGTGAGGGAGCTAACCCTGGATACTTTGTCGCGCACGTGACAGGGCTAGCGCCTTTTCTTGTCACTCTTGTCATACCACAGTCCGTGCGTCCTGCTCGTTCGACAGCATGTAGTCCCATCGCTCGGAACTTTGACAGGTCAGCCCTAATTATGCTATGGCCACATCAATATCTCAAGCGTGCGAGCGATGCTGGAGGAGGAAGCAAAAGGTTCTTAATGCCCAAAGTCACCTAAGATCTTTCGGCTAACACCATCAGTGCGATCGCGATTTTCCTTGCCTGCAATGCCGAGTAGCATCCAAAGAATGTGTTAGCCGAAGACAGACTTCTACATTGGACCCATCAGAGCCTGCGGGTGAAAGTTATGTCGAAGCATTGAAAGCACGGATTGCATTTCTGACCCGGCGCATCGATGAAAGTGTCCAGACTCCAGGAAGTACCTGTGAAGTGATAGCGTCTACTGCATCCGCAGCTACTCCCATCCAGCGTCAAATCTCATGGGAACCACCAAACGACATGTACAGTACCATGCAGGAGGCATCATATCTTTCGCTATCAGCGATGGCAGAGCGGACAGATAGACATCGCTCTATTAACGGAGGGCTGTCGTTCCGTCTGCTTTTGAACGCAGCTGTCAAGGATAGGCGAGAGGAACTGCACGCTTGTGACAACCCTCAAGACAACCCGACGAGAAGCTTCATATCAGTGGATAATTTCCTCCGTCGTGGGGATCATTCGGCACCCTATCAGGCTTTTGTGCAGCACATCTGCAGTACTTACCCATTTATCGGGCCCACGAGGATGGAAAGTGCGTACCGATACGTCGAGCATCAACACTCGAAAGGAACGGTGTCATTTGGAGAGAGCACCTCGCCTGAGCAATATGTCCTCGTTTATCTTGGTTTGGCAACCGGCCTTTTGCTCTCACCAGGTTACGAACGCTGTCAGCAGACCGCTGAAGACTTGGTTGCATCGAGTTTGGACGCATTGAATTGCGTCTTGGATGGCGGAGATGATCTCGCTGCAGTGCAATGCCTCATCGCACTCACGATATGCTCACAATTCCTCAACAAGGCAGGATCTACCTGGCATCTATTGGGTCTAGCAATGACTCGCGGCGTCGCCTGCGGGCTGCATACCACAAAGGCATTGAATTTCGATACACAAGATCATTCATCAGAGTACATCCGAGCATTCTGGGCACTCTTTATACTCGACACTTGTGTTAGTAGTTCTCTGGACCGACCATTCTACCTAGAAGACACCGTGGTGGCACAATCTGATTTTTCGTCCACGGAAGCGGATTGGAACTTCCTTCTATTTGAAGCTCGGATGTTGCGTCTCAACAGACAGATTGAGGAGAAGGATAAAGACGCAATGGTAACTTTCATCAACTTTTCACACCTGTATGAAACCATGACCAGTCGACAGTCCGCCAAGCCTATCGACAATGCCGAAAAGCACGCCTTCAGTCTTGTGGAATTTTACAAATACTCAGTTGTAACATCTGGGTCCAATTCCGGTATGATTATAGACGAGATCGCAGATGTGTTCAACAATTTCCTAGTTGCATTCGAGGACCAACTCGTCTCAAGGACTAGGGCACCAACCGCGCTAAATGGTTTGCTGGTCTTTGCAATTGGCGCTATTATGTGCCGTCTGCATGCTAAAGGGTACATTGCCGAGCAAAAAACGACATATCAGGCGATCAATATTTTGACGCTTCTTTCGACCTACTTCAGCTATACTCGCGGACTTCGTGACATTTTGATGGAGTTAATGATGAGCTCCGTTGGCGCCGAGCTGCAGCCTCCGAGCGGTCGACTGCGCGAGCTGCTCGAGAATCTTGGTATTCAATTGCCGACTCGGGTCGAAATGATTATCCTGGGGAAGAGATCACCCTGAACGGACATCACCGAGCTGATGTTGTGGGGTCGGATGGCGCCCGAGCCTGCTCCTGCGGGGTTTCGGACAACCACCGAAAGCATGCCCGGCAATCGTAAATTGTCGAGACGAGCAAGTCTCCAACTTGATTTTAAAAGAAAGGAGAAAATGGCAGCTTGAGGATGGGTGAAAATATATATTTGGCTCATCGACACCGTTCAGTACAATCATCTTCATTCACATCGACGATAATGGCTCCAGGACGCATTGACAGCCCTGCTGAGATTATCCAGCCGTTCGCAATTGACAAACCGACTGTCTATCTCCTCGACACTTTTCATCCAACTGCTGAGAAGCATGCGCAAGCCAAGTTCAATGCCATCCTTCCAGCAGACCCAAAGCATGCGCATTGGCGCGAGAATGCCGAGTACCTGCTGATCCGCGGCTCTTACCTGACAAGCAAAGATATTGATTCATGTCCAAAGTTGAAAGCTATCGGAAAGCAGGGAGTTGGTGCGTCTGTACACTCGCTCGTACCAGAGTTCACGGAGACTGACGCTTGGCTAAAACAGGAATCGATAAGATCGATGCAAACGCTTGCAAACAACGTGACATCCCGATCTTTAATACTCCCGGTGTAAATGCACAGGCCGTCGCCGAGACCGTCCTATCCTTGACAATGTCGGTCGCGCGACAAGTAGGCCGCATCACCGCACGTCAGACTGAAGGGCAGATTGTTCCCAAGGAGTCGTGTTCAGGAGTCATCATCCGAAACAAGACCGTCGGTATTGTGGGCATGGGCAACATTGGTCACAAAGTCGCAGCAATCTTCCGCGGCGGATTGGGATGCAGGATCGTTGCGTACGATCCATTTTTGCCCAAGGACGCGTGGGCGGATATGCCACACATTCGTGCGGAAACGCTGGAGGAGGCCCTCGATTCATCTGATGTTGTGACATTGCACATCCCTCTGCTGCCTCAAACGCGAGGTCTTATCTCATACCCTCAATTAGCACGTATGAAGCGCAACGCAATTTTGATCAACACAGCACGAGGCGGTATTGTAGATGAATCAGACCTGAAGCGCGCTCTAGAGGAGCAGCTGATCTTTGGTGCTGGACTGGACTGCCATGAGCAGGAGCCACCTACCAAGGAGAGGTACGGAGGTCTGTGGGCGACAGGAAGGGTGGTAAGCACACCTCACATCGGCGCAGCTACTGAGGAAACACAGATGGAGACTGCGATGGTGGCGATTGATAAGTTGGCGGAGTTCATAAATAGTGCAACCTAAGCGAAGGGGAATTGATTCCAGACATCTCCATCCAGTGGAAACGAGCCCCATGCGTACTCGCCCATGCCCGCCTCGAGTTGTGTCATGAGATCGTCTGTCAGACCAAAGTCTGCCCCGAAGACGTTGTTTTCGAGCGCATCGATGTTGAGACCAACAGGAGGCCAGCTACTAGTCACAATCTCCATATCCTGTGCAACAGTCTCGGGCCCGGTACTGATAGCTTCAGTACCATCGCTGCCTTCCTGACTGGGCAAGGAAGCCGAGCTACCGAGTATGCTGTTTATGCACTCGTCCTTGAGTATATCAAACACTACTGCGAAGGACCCCGCGTCTGGCATCTGATGCTTAAAATGGCTTAGAATCTTGGCGCACCTCTCGATGGTCTCGATGGCCTCCCCTTGGCTTTTTGAGTCATTCGAAACATGCGTGAGAATGCCTAGATATAGGCAGTATGTTACTGTCAGCCCTGCAGTGAAGATCACCTGGAAGTAGCTGCGAGTCCATGTGATTGCACCTTTGTCCATGAGATCGGCGTAGAGATGGATTACGCGAGCAGCCGATGTATAGCACACACTCAGAAGTTCTCTTTTATTGCTATTGGATAGCGTTAGAGGAGTTGAGAGACTGTGTAATGCTCCACGTGTAAGCAATAACACATCTTTGTGGTACATGAAGTCGTGCCAGTCCGGTCGCTCATACAGAGATCTTGGGTTGTTGAAAAAGGGAACAGAGAGTCGCCATGTGTCCAGCTCTGACTTGAATCGCATGAAATCAACGTAAATTTGGCCTATGGAATGACTGCCGATGAACTGGCTGCCCGCTCTGGACGCTGTGGGCCTTCGGGCATAGAAGGTAGTGTGGATACGGGAGCTGATTCTTCGTAGTTCGATGAAGACAATGAAGATGGACATCTCTGTTATTACTGTCGCTCTAGGCTGGTTCATCAAATCCAGAGCCTCGGATGCGTCTGTGGCAATATGATCGTCGTAGGCATTGATAGGTAAGAGTACGGTGATATCCTCCTCCGCAAGGGCGAAAGGTCGACCAAGTATCCCAGAGCTATACCTGTCGAGTACATAGCACTCCCAGAAAATCCGACGCAGATGTTGTTCCTTGAGTGGATCCGTTGGCTTTGAGGGCCGCTCGTGTAGACGAAGCTCGACACATTGTCTCATACAGACCTGCGAAATCTCCCACAGCGAGCAACCGATATGATGATACATTCCGAATCTAGCAATCAACAGCAGATTTTGAAGAGCCTCTGTGTTCTGAATTAGTGGAATACTACCAAGGCAGGACTCAGCTGCAAGATAGTAGCCGTAAGGATGCTGGGGACTCAATCCAGCGCGATACCGAGTCGTTGCGCTGATTGCAAAGACCATTAAAAGACGGAATCTGTCCTGTTCGTTTGGTGGGTCTACAATCTGTACTGTTGCATCCGAAGGTGGCGATTGGCCATAGAGCTTATAAAAAATGTTTAGAACTTCTTGTCGTAGAAGAAAGGTGTGGTGGATGTGGAATCGAGTGAAATAATTTTCGAGTAGCTGCTCTGCTTCAGAAAGTGGTGGAAATTCGTGCGGCTTGATTGACTGCTTCGAAATCCGTGGTCGATCTGCCAGCTGCTCCAATATGCGTGGTCGATGTTGCTGCCATTTCTCCTCCGACAAGATATGGTGCAGAAACCTGAAAGTTCAATCAATGTTTAATTCTTATCAGACATAGACCTACCCAAGACCACTTCCATCACCCACAAATCCACTGTGTGATGCGACCGTTTCGCCCGTCAATGGTCCTCGAGGAGTCTGCTCGGTACGGTCCGACTGCCCAGGGGCGGCGACATCCTGTGATATGCGGGACTGAAGTTGCAACTTCAATCGCGCCTCTTCTTCCTCGAGCTTCTGAATATAGTCTCTCGCATATTGTTCGCCGGTCGCAATATCAACAATGATACATGCGACCTTTCCTTTGGTGCAATTGCCGCACTTCGGAGCTTGGCGGTCGCATCGGACTTTCCGAAGTCTGCATTTTGCACAAGCAGGCAATTGTGGGGACTCAGTCGACATGCTCACATTTATCATCCCGCAAACTCTTCGTAGGTTGTTTCTCGGAAGCCCGACTGTACAAGTATTTGATATTGGAAGACTTGTTCGGAGCAATGCCGAGGAAGGCGAAGGCGGCCGTTGTTAGCCTCAGCTGACTAATCCATCCTTCTCCTACGCCGTTGGTTTTGCTTTATTGGCAGGACATCCTTCAGGATTTCTAGTGTCGATATTCTCGGTCGAGCCACGCATCGGTCGGTTCAGATGATCGTAATGATGTCGTCAGTCTGAACCTTTCTTTCGCCCTCTTGACGTCCAAGGTTTTTCTCAAGACCTTGCCTTTCAAATGACACGCCTTGCGAAACCAATTAGGGAACGAAGCAATATCATAGTTCGACAAATGCGCTGGACCCGAATTTTCTTCTTTCTTGCACAGGTGTTCCAGTTGGCTAGCATTGCACAGCACAATCACAACCCAAAAGCATTCGCCACTCTTCCATCTTTTCTAATAGGATCTAATCATACATCTTACATAAATCATTGCTAGATGTATACCACGACACTTGCCTATTTGAACAATAACATAATTTCCCGGAGCTGCTCGGAAGATGTCGGGTGTTTAAACCGCGCCTTCCAGCAAGTGTCTTTTTTTGACTTGGCTCATACCAAGCGCAGTTCATCTTGCACACCTTATCTGATTCTGAGCTTTCATAGGACCGAGAGTCACTGTGATCGGGGACGTGCAGCAAAAATGCAAGGATGAAAAAGCCAGCTTCACTTAAACCAAGCCTTCCACTCCCCATCATCTGGACCACTATCACCTTCGTCACTCTCAATCTTGTCCGGATGTGGTAGGAGTAGATCACGCGCCATCTTTCCTGGCCTCCATAGCCGTCTTGTGCGAAAACCCTCAATGACTGTCTGACCTTCTTGAAGTGGTGCCAGGTTTGTTGCTTGATATCCCCAATGCATCCACTGGATTCTATCCCTATCTACGGGATAGGGGGTTTCCGCCGGGAACTTCAAACACCCTAGTCTCTTGCAACAGTCTTTACAAAACAACTCGCACCGTCCTTTCCCTGCAGCATCCCCTGTTTTCATTTTCCATCAGTCCCTACACCAAGTCCATTTTACGCCACTAACGATTACAATTGTACCTGGTGCATATGTTGTGAACCCTCGTGGCTCTATGCCAGGCCGCTGATCTTTCCACGTCGCGTACTCCACACTCGAAGCAGAATCGATGGCACTTTTGGTACGCCAGGTTCGCTGGCTTGCGAATTATCCACGACCCATACTTCATGGTCGCAAATTGGCTGCGGGATTTCATTTGCAGGCAAAAGCAGCATGCCCAGACTTTCTTCTTGATTGCGAGCGTGCTGCGTTCGATGGTCAGGAGGAGCGCGTGGCTAACCGGAATTAAGGCGCGGAAACGACGGTTTGTTCCGCGCAGGTGTACAATTGAGGGATGTGTCACTGGAATCAGACCGCAGGTCGAGAGCGAGTGAGTGGGGTGTGAAGTAGTCAGGACACCTCGAAATTCACGAATATAGGGTGTGAAGCCCTCGATAATGAGTTTCTGTAGTTCGACTGGCAAACGCTGGATGAGAGCAAGACTCCCGGATTGGGTAGCTGATGCCATGTTGTATGAGATCTCTGACGCGTTGTATTAATAGATTGTGAGGGATTGGGAAGTTTCGATTGAGGCGATTGAAATATGAGGGAATCTTCAGAGTTCGCAAGCCTAATGATTGATTGGATCGCTTGCAGTTTGATGCCAGGGTAGGTCTTGGGTGCAGCTCAAACCACGGATGATTATCAGGATTGAATCATCGCTATGCTACGACCAAGTACTCAGTGCTCAGGCAACCGATGAATGTCGGGTGATGTATCCGCGCACGATTGCAGGTCTTCTTCGGGATGGAAACGCATTCTCTATCTGCAAATTTCAGCAGACCAAGCTATTGCAGCAAGCCTCGCCATTTTATGGCTTTCAAGGCTATCTCCTCGCCATACTCCACTCCCAGACACCAAAACCACGATTTCTGATCTCTATCTTCCGCAAATCTGTCCACATGAAGTAAAAGATGTTGTCACCCTCACAAGATGGTGTACATGAGCGGGCTCGAATGTAAACAAGCATTCATGTGTGCTTGCGCAGATTACTGTTACCATTTCAGTCCAAAACAGAACGAGCTCTAACATTGCCAGCTGAGATTACTAATCGAGCTGCGCGACAGGACGTACGGCTTCGTGTATAACACAGCCGTCGCAAGAATTCATTTCTTTCGCCCAAACACGGACTCTTCCTGGTGAACCTTGACCTCACTCGTCTAAGTCTGGTCCAGAGTGCTGCCATGTCTATCACGAATGGAAGCCTTTCTGTTGGAATTTCGCGAGGTTTGTGATCGATGATCAAGCCAGTCGTCCAAGAAACTTCAAAAAGGCCATCACTGTGCCTGGTCTTGACTTCAGCAAAGTTTGAGCTTCAGAGTTGAAGAAACAAAGCACGACCTATGTATCTTCCTAAGCGACGACAATTCACTTTTCCTTCCTCTTTCATGGTATTAGTCGCGAGCAAACTGGCGAAATAATACTCAAACTCGAACTTGTGACTGATTGGCGGAGCTTGCACTTAGCCGTAGATTATGAGGAAGCTGTACAGCCGTTCTTCAACAAGCCTCACCCGTGCGTCTCCCACCAGAACCATGCGGCCAAATCTCAACCCACACTTTCAGGTAAGCAATGCTCAACGTAGCTTGTGAGACCCATAGCTATCTGGTCAGGTTTGTCCACCGCGTCTGCGATTTGTCACAAGCCTCACCAGGAGACTCCACCTCTCTTCGATCTTTACGAAGATCTTAAGAATACATCCTCCCGTTCAGGACTTTTATCGAAAAATTTTCTTCTCGTACTACACCTCGGACAGGGCTGTGTTAAACCCCTCGATTGATGTCTAACAGCCGACTCACAGCTGAGGAGTAATGTTTTTTGGTGTAGAGGAGGTGGTGTGTGGCTGCAATAAAAGGAGCTCCATGATAAAGCCAAAGACTGCGGTCGAGGATTCACTGATGCTACTCATGAGTGTAGAACATGAATGACTGGGAGGAGGATAGCATGTGTGAAGACTGATGAGACAACGAAGGAGAGTCATTAAAGTTGAAACCATACAAGCACCGCACCACAAGCATATCTGGGGAATCTATCACATCTATGCTTAACTCCAAGTATGCCCCCGCAAAGCAAATGGTGTCCGAGAAAGTATACCCCAGCCAGAAAATGCACATTCATGTAGCAACGTGGGCTCACCATCCAGCTAAGTGAGATCGAGCACCTCCACGCCGTGCTCATTGAGGGCGTTACGGTCACTGTCACGGCGCCGCTTGGATGCTACAACAATGAGGTCGTCGTCTTCGTCGGTGTCGTCAGCATCCGCTAGGAGAGTTGTGTTTCGTTCGCAGGGCCGCTCTCGCTTGATGCCACGCTCCAGCTTGGCGGCTCTTGCAACTGCCTCACGATCCTTGGTGGTATTAGTATCGCCGCGGTGGTTCAGAACAGGGGCGCAGACACGTTGTCGCCGCAGAAGCTCGCGCATCTCTTCCATACTGAGGGAGTCAACGTCTCGCTCCTCCAGCGGGACCGGACTGGTACTGCGTGGAATGATCAGGAGGGCTTTGAGTGAGTCTAAGTTTCATTAGCCGAGTGACAAGAATCGGTGATGTTATAGTACCTCTCGAACGATACTTGAAATTGTAAGTCGCAAACGGCCCTTTCGAGGAGTCGACATGGGTGTAATGGCGAACTCGAAATCGACGGGAACCTTTTGGCTGTGCAGCCCGGAGGCTGCAGTGTCTCGTCAGCATGTGTTCACACGCTAGGTCCACATTTAGGACGGGCTTACGACGCTTGATGAGATACCGAGCTGCCCTTCAGTGCCTGTTCAGGTACCGTGCCAAGAGCAGTAAAGTCACCTTTGGGAGCACGGCGTGTTGCGTCTGTATATCTGAGGTTCTTGACAAATTTTGCCGTAACAGTGATCTCACCCATGCCCTTGATGTTTTGCATGAGTTGCGATCTAACGGGAACAGCAGCAGATTCGTCTGCATGCATTTGTCAGTATGTTGACTCTCTACACAAGGGATTGTGTAGCTTACCAATATTGAGCGCCGCAAATACAAATTTGTGCAGGTAGGTTTGGCCGTTGCTTGCCGTCGTAAGTCCCTCCACGAGTTTAGTGTACGATGGTTTGTACTTCGACGAGCTGCTGTTTTTGACCGACCTGATTAACTTACTGCAGGCCCGCTTCTGATCCAAGAAGTACGTGAGGTGGACAGTGTATGGCGGCCATGGCGATGAGAGCTCACACAGAATACCAAACTCTGCGCCCGAGGTTGCTTCGATGTACTTGGAGATCACATCATTCTGCGACTCTTGGTCGTTATCATCGTACTCCGGTAGGGCGACTCCGTTGCAGACTATGGAGATCTTGATGCTCGGGTGAGCTGGCAGGATCGCCATGGCAGTGGGTGCGATGGTGCGATGCTTCTATAGTGAATTCTGGGGACAATTAGAGGTCGTCGATTGGAAGTTGAGGTGCTGCAGCCTTGGGAGGTGAGGTGAGAGGTGACAGCAAACAATCAATGTGGGGCACGCGCGACAACATGTGCAGCGCCTTCACTCTTTATGCGATCACTGCACACATGTGACGACGCACTACCGACTGACACCCAACTCTTTCATTTCCTGACTATATCCTGAGTCCCTCCACAGACAGATTACGGCCCTAGTGCAACGCAATCGTGCGTCATGTACGCCAAAACAAAGCAGACTCTAAGTAAATTTCTGCAGGCTGCAAGCCACCCAACCGAAGTCTTTGGGGTAATGAGATGAAATTCAGATAACGCCAGAAGAGGTGGGACAAGCCCGAAGCCTCTGCAACCAAGACAAGTACGCCGCCGATAACAAAGGAAACCCTTCCGCCTAATGCTGTTATAGAGTGGTATGTGTAGTATGAAAGGAAACGCTATGCAAGTCGTAATGAAAAGTCTGGCCCCATGCAAATGGTGAAAGTCGAAGGGATGCACGATGGCGCCGCTGAAATGAGGCGCGGCGGAGGCTATTTGGCGATGAATGGATGTGCGATGCTTGGTAAAGCGATGAACGCCGGAAAGCGGGTGCTTCAGCTACGATGGCTGAAGCCTCCAGCTCGTTTGCACGGAAAGGAGTTCCTTGTAAGCAGCGCGGGTTGAACATCTACCAGGCGCCAATGCTGGCAGAACCGATACCATAGCTGCCATTCAACAGTTGCTGTCGAATAGACATGGCATCGGCTTGGCCTCCAGCCGCTGGGGTTGGCGCCTCGGCAGCCATCCAACCGAGTCCACCTCGCAGCTCGTTGACCGCCTCTTGCATCTTTCCGCCCGAGATGTCGTTGTGCTTTGCAATTTTCTGGTCCCAGCCGCCGTACAACAGCTGCATGCCTCCTGCTTTTTTAGCTGCCTCGCGGATGACCATGGCCCAGGCCTTGGCCATCTCCTCGTATGCCTCCTCCTTGTGGCGGTTGTGTTGGTAGGTGTCCCAGTTGGGCAGGCGATGAATAACGTCGGTGGCGCCGTCGAGGAAGGCAAGCGATGTGGCGGCTTGTTGTTCGTTTGGCGGGAGAAAGTGTGGTGTGAAGTCTTTGAGTGCTTCAAGCAGCTCGGACAGCTGTTGTCGCACTCGGTTGTATGCGTAGTCGGATGACGAACTGCCGCCGAACGGAAAAGAGGCCTGGAACTGTGACTCGTACTTGGAGAGGACTTCCAGAGTTGATTGTGTGCTGGGCCGTGGTGCCGTTGCAACAACCTCGTTGCCGATGTCTGGGTGGGTTTGACATATTGACTGCAGCATGTTGCGCATCTGGTCGGGGGAGAGCGTCTCCAGAAGGCGGGGTAAGGGGAGCGCTCGGCCGGAGATGTTGGAGCGCACACGCTTTTGTATCGAGCGCGGCAGCGGTCGAGAAGAGATGGCGGGCGAGTTGGACGGCGACTGAGACATGCGCTCGTCCTCGATATCGTCATCTGCTTTCCGCTTACGGCCAGACATGGCGGAAGAGGGCGAGAAGACTGCGAAGATGCTGTCAGTACAGGGCTGCTGGCTGCAGCGGCGTTGGGTGGCGGGCGCACGTACTGTTGCGGATGGGCGAGTAGCGGTTGTGCAGCTGGTGTGGAGCGGAGGGGAAGTTTTGGTTGATGTCACACATGGCGGCCGCCCCGGCGAACGCTGTGAAGTCGCTCTGTCTGCGTGGTCGGCAGTCGGCTCGAGAGGCGTGCAGAGTGAAAGGGCAGCGGCGCTGGGATGTCGTGCGGTATGCGGCTGGTGGTGGGTGGTGTTGGCTGGTGGGTGTTGTTGTTCGAGGAGGAAAGCCACAAGACGAATGTCAAGGAAGCTAAAGAGTGGGTCGGACGGCTAGCGGACGGCTCTGCGTCAGCGGCCAATCGACGCCGCCGAGCATCCAGACGCTTCGTTTCCCGCACAGCAACGCGCAAGACAGACAACACGGTTCGCAGTGAGGGTGCACACAGTGACGAGCTCGGGGGATCATTTGCCGCAAGTGTCGGCGGCGTCAGACCTAGTAGATTCTATTCAGATAGCCAATGCGCCGCAACGCCTGTTGATGTGCACAGCGCCGATGCGACCCTTTGTGCGCCTGAGACGCTCAAAGCTCCTGTGGCGTCCATCGTCTGCCATGCATGAAGAAACGCAACGCCGCAAGAGTGCCAACCCTACCAGGAACACATCGTGAATGCTGTACAAGTCCCATACCATTACCGCAAGTAATACTACGAAGCCACACTGCTGCCTGGATCAGAGGTACAAGGACTGTGCAGCAACCAGGTCGCGGCGCACAAGCTCGAGCGCTGCCGTGAACTTTTGCTCCAGCTCCTCGCTGCCCATGACTTTGGACGCCTGCGCAATTTGACGCAGGAGTTCTTCGAGCCGGCGGAACAGCCGAATTAGGCTGCCCTCGTAGACGTCGGTCATTTTGCTGCAAGTGTGTTAGTGCATATTGCTGAGGGCGGGCCAAGTGTGACATACCAGATCTGCGCGAACGTCGCGCCCTTGGACCATGCGTAAACGACGTCCATCAGCTCGTACTTGAACGTCTTCAGGTACTCCTCTTCATTGACCGTGAGCTTGCTTTCCTGCGAGATCTTTGCGATGACTCTCGCCTGCTGTTGGATCTCGCGGTATGGCTTGGCAAGCTCCTCCTTGAGCGCTGGAACCTCGCTGCTCTTCTCCTCAAAGATGAAGCAGCTCAAGCAGGCAGCGCACTGCTCGGGTGTGAGCTCATTAAAGAAGCGGTTAAAAAGTAGCTCGCTGAGCACGAGCTCGTCACCAGTGCTGATTTCGCAGGCGACACGCGCCTTGAGCTGGACAACGTCGGCGTCATCGATGAAGCCAAGGCGCCGCAGCACGCGCTTTCTGCTCTTGAGTTCATCAAGCTGAATCACAGACAGCGCATCAGCAATGTCCTTCTTGACCTTCTTGATCTTATCCAACAATGCCATCTTGTTCGCATACTGGCTGTACAGCTCCGGTAATCTGGGTGAGTTGTGGAGAGGGTTCGACAGCAAACGAGACTCAAGAACTTCGATTTTCTGATGCCAACATTAGTAAAAGGACGATTAATACAATCGAACGTAACGACATACCCTCAAAAGACGCTTGAAGCTGTCATCTGTGATCTTCATGTTCTCGATGGGGTCCAGAATGGCAATGCCGTCGGGGAAACGCTTCTTGACTTCGTCCAGCGCCTTGCGCACGCTGTTCTTCTGCTCGGTCGACTTCAGCTCGTTCGGCAGGAAGACACGAAGGTGCCCAATCGACTCGATGCAGCTCAGCAGGACAGGCACGACTTCCATCTTGCCTTTCTCGCCCGTCGCTGGCGGTCGAACACCCGGCGGCAAACCGTCGTTCGCTTGTGGTGCAAATTTGCTGTCGCTCGCGACTGACAGCAGTACGTCGACAACATAGGATTCTTGCGGCTGCAGAATCTCGCCCTTGTTTGCCCTTCTTGGTGTGAAAGCGACAACAGCACCCCAGCCAAAGTCGTAATCCTTGAATTTGATCTTGACAAGACGGCCGGCCTGCAGGAACTGCAAACAGTAGTTGGGATGCATGATCACGTCGCGCATATCCTTTGTGTGGGTGTCGAGTTGCTGTCGTAAATTGTAGTAATCCTTGACAGTTGTTTCGTCCGTGATCGTGATGCTAGCTTTTTGGTACTCTAGCTCTGCCAGCTGCTTCTCCAGACTCGAGACACCAGCGGTGTTCTGGAACTGGAAGAAACAGCGCTCTAACATGAATTCTGGCGAAATGCCCTCCACGCGCATCAAGTTCAGAATCATGTTGTAGCCAAGATGGAAGGCAGAGTTGAGATTGTCTTGCTGTCCACGAACGATCTCTTTCGCAACAGACGGATCCATCTGCTCGTCAATCATCATGATGACAATACCACGGTCATCAAGACCACGACGACCAGCACGACCGGACATTTGGATAAACTCGGAGGGTGTCACCCATCTTTGAGCCACACCATCGAACTTGCGGACACTTGTGAAGACAACAGTCTTGGCCGGCATGTTCAGCCCGATAGAGAATGTTTCCGTAGCGAACAAAACTTTGATCAGACCCTCCTGAAACAGGATTTCGATAGTCTCCTTCAGAATAGGGAGGAGTCCAGAGTGATGGACTCCAATACCTCGTCGCAATAGAGGAAGAATGTGCTGAATCTGTGGTAGCGCACGGTCTTCCTCAGACAGCATCTCAATGGCACTGCTGAAGACCTTGGAGACCATGGCCTTTTCTGAATCGTCGTTGAACGAGAGCTGGCTCATGGACAGAGCGTAGTTCTCGCAATCTCTTTTGCTGAAACTGAAGACGATAACAGGGTTGTAGCTCTTGATCATGATCATCTTGACAATCTTGTAGATGTCAGAGCCCTCCTTATTGCCGCCTGTGTTGGTCTTCTTGTCCTTGCCCCTGCCCTTGCGCTTCGCCAGGAAATCGTTCGCCGCGGAGCCCGCCTTGTCTGCAATTGAAGACATGGCCTTTTGGAAGTTCTCCTCGCGGAAAACACCCTTTTCGTCGACGATCAGATGAATACCGTCGGCACCCTTGGGGAAGAAATAGTGCTGCAGGGGAGTCGGTCGGAAATCGGTGTAGACGACGTGGCAGGGCTGGCTGTGCGTCTTGGTGATCCATTCGGCGAACTGCATAGAGTTGGGGATGGTGGCGGACAGGAAGACGTAGCGGACCTTGTCGGGCAGGAGGATGATGGTTTCCTCCCAGACCACACCACGCGACTTGTCACGCAGGTAGTGGACCTCGTCAAAGACTACCCAAGCGACCTCGCGCATAATCTCGGAGCCACGGTACAACATGGACCGCAGAATCTCGGTGGTCATGACCAAACATGTCGCAGTGGGGTTGATGGTGACATCGCCGGTCATGAGCCCAACATCACCAAACTCCGCCATGAACTCTCGGTACTTCTGGTTGCTGAGGGCCTTGATGGGGCTTGTGTAGATGACTCGCTGGTTGTTCTTCAGACATTGCGCAATGGCGTACTCAGCCACGACCGTCTTTCCAGCGGATGTGTGCGCCGAGACCAGGACACTCTCGTTTCGCTGGATCGAGGCAATGGAGACCTGCTGGAAAGGATCGAGGGTGAAGGGCCAGACGCGCGCCGGCTCGGCGGGGGCTTTGTGCTCGGAGATGGGGACGTAGTCGTAGTCGGGCGGCAGCGAGACCTGGTGGCGGACCTGATGCGAGAGCACGACGCCCTGTCCGTCCTGCACCGTCTGCGCCTGCAGCCCGGCGGCGGCGGCGACCTCGCGCGTCTGCTCCGTCTCAAAGTCGTCGGTGACAATGGCCTCTGGCTCGGCGTCGCGCTTCTGGCGCTTCTGGTGCTGCGGCGCCGTCTTCTCGGCCTCGTGCTCCTCGGCGGGCTCGCTGCCGGCTGCCGGCGCGTCCGACATGGCTGCATCTTCGCTGGGCGACTTGACGACGCCGTTGGCCTGGCGCTTCTTGCTCTTCTTGGGCGCCGTCGGCGCGCCGCTGTCGCCGTCGAAGACGTCAAAGAGGTCGTCCATGGCGGCGTGGTCGATGTTGGCGGGGCGGCTGAAAGGGGCTGCAGTGACCTTCCTGGTGTGCGGCAATCGGAGCCTGGCGGGGCGCGGGGCTGCTGTGGTTGCGCGGGCAGAGTGACGCCCTCGACTGGGAATGGAGACCACAAAAAGTTGACGGCGGCGCGACAGCGCTGGCGTGTCGGCGGTCGGCGCTTGCGCTTGCTGCCTTGGCGCGCGACAGCTGCTGCCGCAACCTCGTCAAACCGCATCACTCCACCCGCACCGACTCCTCTCCACTCCACCACAACGCCAAAGTACGCCCGACACCGCGCCAATTGCCCTCTCCGCTGACTCCCCCAGATGCTCGCCCGTGCTACTTTCCGCGCCGCCTCGGCCCCCACCCTCGTCGCCCGCCGCGGCTTCCAGTCGACCCGCGCGCAGATGTCGTCCCCCTACCACTACCCCGAGGGCCCCCGCAGCAACTTGCCCTTCGACCCGCTGAAGAAGGGCTTCGCCTTCAAGTACTGGGGCTTCATGGGTGAGCTTGGCGCGCCGCCGCGTGGTTGATGTGACACGGCTAACAGCAGCAGCTACCGGCTTCTCTCTGCCCTTCCTCCTGGCTGGTAAGCTATCGCCCGCCATTGCATCTCGACCGCGCAGCCAACTAACCATGCTCCTCCTACAGTCTGGCAGACGAAGAAGAACAAGCCGTAAATGCTCCCCTGTGGATTATGGACATGGCTCGAGGGCATTGGGAGACATGGGAAACTGTAGTATAAGTGGAGGTCCCGGCGACGACTGTACTAGACGCAACAGCATCAATTTCATTGCCTGTCACTACAGCAGCTACTTCCATTTTCGTAGACACCGCCGCAATGGCGGTGCTACATGTACAGTCCTTCGTGATGATGCAGTCTTGGCACCAGAGCCCGCTAGCGTGAGTCGTACCTCGAATGAAAATTGTTTGATTTCCACCTTCTTGCCAGGCGAACTCGAAAGGCGCCAAATCCACCAGATACCAAAAAGGGATGCGAAACCTCAAGATCGCGGGAAGGTCGCTCCTGCAATTTTCTGGGGAAGACCCGCTGCCCCTCACCGCGACAGCTTGGGATGCAGCGTCGAATGCGCTCATATGCGCCTTTGGACCATCCGAGTCACGTGCAACTATCGAACTCAAACGGCTGCACTGCACACGCAGCGGTGCAGAAGATCGATTAGAAAGCATAGCCGCGTGGGATGCTCCGTGTCCACTACCATCGCTCACGCATGACTCGATCTTGAGCCTGCACCATTTCGCCGACACTACGACATCATGCCTCATCCTCGCCGGCGGCGACATCATTCTGGTTCGGGAAACCCCGCTTGCAAATGAAGAGCTGGTTGAGATTGTGGGATCAGTCGATGCTGGTATCGCTGCTGCCGCATGGTCACCAGACGAGGAACTACTTGCCATTACCACACAGGCTGACACCCTCCTGCTCATGAGCCGCGACATCGAGAACATCGCAAGCATCACGCTCGCTCCCGAAGACGTCAACGTTTCCAACCACGTCTCTGTCGGCTGGGGAAAGAAGGAAACGCAATTCAAGGGCAAAAGGGCCAGAGCACTACAGGACCCCACTGTGCCTGAGCACATCGACGCAGGAGAGCTGAGTCCATTCGACGATCGATCCGTCACTATCAGCTGGCGCGGAGATGGTGCTTACTTTGCGCTCACAAAGGTTGAGCTGGAGCAGCGTCGCATGATCCGAGTTTACTCAAGAGAAGGTCAGCTGGACAGTGTGAGTGAGCCTGTCGATGGACTCGAGGGCGCTCTTAGCTGGCGGCCATCTGGCAACCTTATCGCCAGTGTGCGTCGCACTAGCGACAAGCTTGAGGTGGTGTTCTTTGAACGAAATGGGCTCAGACACGGTCAATTCGATCTACGCTTCACGCAAGAAGAACTTGCCACCTTGGTTACACCGTTGACCCTCAAGTGGAATAGCGACTCGAGTGTGTTGGCAGTGTCATTCCAAGACAAGGTGCAACTCTGGACGATGAGTAACTACCACTACTACCTCAAGCAAGAGCTCGTTTTTCCTGAAACAGCAACACGGACGGCTCTGTGCACGTGGCATGCCGAGCGACCTCTTGCCATCGCCATCTCGACTCCAGGTATGGATGAATCTTATTATCCCGTGGATGTTCTGACCAGATTTTGTAGGCGCCCTCCAGATCACCGAATTTTCGTCCACCACAGCGGCTGGCTCCGTTGCCCCACCATACGACTACGGTCTTATTGCCTCTATTGACGGCTGTAAGTACTACCCCGTGTAGATGTCGATTATGCTGACCAAGCAAGTGTCCTTGAAGCTCACGCCACTGAGGATCGCCAATGTGCCACCGCCCATGGCCTTTTGCACAGTGCCTCTAGAGCATAAGCCTACTGATGTTGCACTGTCTAAGTCGGGTACGCGCCTTGCGGTGCTCTCGAATGGCCACCTGGCTGTATATGCGCTTGATGTGACCAAACGACCCATTTCAAGACCATCGCTCCTGTGGCAAAGTGATGCTCTCGAAGGGCAGTCTGCACGTCATGTCACGTTCATTGATGACGAGCAACTGTACGTGTTGACAGACAGCTGGGCCGAAGACGAAAGCTCTTTTTGGAGAAGCGAAGGGGAATCACTCCTTCCGCAAGGGCCTATTGTTGAACCTGAATCCGTCTCTTCGGTCACAAGCGGAGTGGACTATCAGAGTCTACATCTGCAGCTTCAGAACGGTGCAGTACATCGGGTCGACACAACTGAGTCAACATCAGACCTGCCACCTCAAAGCACCTTAACGCAGAAATTTCCAGCGTTTGCACCAGAATTCAGAGTAATTGATATCGACGGACAGGTAAATACGGCCATCTAGGAATATCCAAACAGAACTGATTATATGTAGGATGTTGCGTTTGGTCTGACCAAGAGCGGAGTACTTTTCGCCAACGAGCGAGTGCTGGTTCGCAATTGTACCTCATTCGTAGTCACCCCGGCCCATCTTATCTTTACAACTACACAACACCTCCTCAAATTTGTCCACTTGGCTAGTGTCGATGGTAGGATCTTCCGAACGTCATACCAAAGAGCCTGACTAACTATCCTCAGAACTCGAGGTACCTGGCGACGAGCCACAGACAGATGAGCGCTGCCGAAGCATCGAACGTGGTGCGAAGCTCGTCACTGTCATGCCCACAACCTACTCTGTGGTTCTGCAGATGCCGCGTGGCAACCTCGAAACGATCTACCCCCGAGCACTGGTACTTGCTGCTATACGCCGAAACATTGAGGCCGACCAGTACAGCGACGCATTCTTCGCATGCCGAAATCAGCGTGTGGATATGAATATCCTGCACGACCATGATCCAGAGCGCTTCATGAAGAGTATCGAGTTGATAGTGAACCAGATCAAGAAGGTCGAGCATATTGATTTGCTCCTGTCCCAGCTACGGTAAGCTTGGGAAACGTATAATTAGAAGATCCAGCTGACAGTCTTAGCAACGAGGATGTTTCCGAGACAATGTATCGTGAGACACTGAAGTCGAAAGATCTTGTGAATAAGTCCAGACTATCACAAGACCAGGTTGCAAATAAGGTCAACCGAATTTCAGATGCCTTCCTTGCTGTAATGGAACAGCAGCAGTACAAAGACGAGCATCTCCAGAATATCATCACCTCCCATGTCTCTAAGGTACCACCTGCTTTGGAGGCAGGTCTGGAGATGATTGGAAGGTTGCAGGCATCTCAGGATCCTCTCACAGACAAAGCTGCTGAGCATATTTGCTTCCTTGCCGATGTCAATCAGCTCTATGACACTTCACTGGGATTGTACAACTTGGATCTTGCTCTTCTAATCGCTCAGCAGTCGCAGAAAGACCCTCGCGAATATCTCCCGCATCTTCAGTCGCTCCAAGATCTTCCAGACGTTCGCCGGAAATTCCAAATTGATGATCAGCTTGGTCGTCGCGCGAAGGCACTTACACACCTCAAAGAACTTCAAGCATTCGACGAGGCGCAAGACTACGTTCAGAAACATTCGCTGTACACAGAGGCCCTGGACATGTACCAGTACGACGCTACTCACTTGAAGAAGATCATGCGCCTCTACGCCGACTACCTTAGCAGCACAAATAAGCACAAGGAGGCTGCTATTGCGTACGAATACCTCTCCGACCACGCCTCAGCCTGGCCCAGCTACCGCTCTGCAAACCTCTGGCGTGAAGCCCTTTCGTCGGCAACGTTGGCTGGCGTCTCGAACGAGGAGCTGACAGACCTTGCCTCATCACTGGCCGAAGGACTCACGGAGTCCAAAGACTACCACTCTGCCGCCATCGTCACTTTCGATTACCTCTCGGACCTCTCTGCTGCAGCAAGGCTCATGTGCCGCGGCCACCACTTTGCAGAAGCCACACGCCTAGTCATCCTCCGCCGCGACCCATCCCTGATCGAATCAGTCATCGACCCTTCGCTCATCGAGCGCAGCGCCGATATGACTGAATTCCTGGCAGACATGCGCACGCAGCTCCTCGCTCAGGTTCCACGCCTCCAGGAGCTACGCACTAAGAAGGCTGAAGACCCCATGGCCTTCTACGACGGCATGGACGGCATCGATAACAACATCCCCGACAACATCTCGCTTGCGCCCACCGATACAACAAGCGGCGGCACCTTCATGACGCGTTACACTAAGCAGACCGGCACCGTCAACACGACTGCCACGCGCAAGACAAGCAAGAACAAACGCCGCGAAGAGCGCAAGCGCGCGCGCGGCAAGAAGGGCACAGTCTATGAAGAAGAGTACCTCGCGAACTCGATCGAGCGACTCATTGAGCGCATCAACAGCATGCAAGACGAGATCCAGCGGCTGGTTGAGGGCTTGGTCAAGAGAGGGATGAGGGAGCGTGCTGACGCGGTGAGCCGGGCGCATCAAGAAGTTGTTGATCGCTGCAAGGATGCGGTCAGGGAGATGTATCCTGTTGATCCTGAGGAGGCAAAGAAGGCCGATCAGGGTGTAGAGGGGATTGATGGCACTCTAAGGCCGACAGGTGGGGACGCAACGTTGTGGGAGAGCTTGCAGGAGGTGGAGAGGAAGAGGGTTGCACCGGTTGTTAAAGGATTTGAGAGGCTGAGCTTGCTGTGAGGAGTAGGCTCTTTGGTGATAGATGGTTGTGTGTACCTGATGTCTGGCGCCGTTTTGTATGTCGTTCCACGGGTAAGCGTCATTATCCAAGGAGGTAGGAACTACTCATCATTCATCTACGTTACCAACATGTATATCTTTCCTTTCCACTGCCTCTCACACACCTCCGTCTGATGAACGGCACCAGTGCCTCCAAGATCGTGCTTGAGGCGATCACCCTTGGGACTGCAACCCGCTGCAGCAGTCTCTTCTGCTAAGGTAGTTGTCGGGTGTCTTGCACTTTCGGATTCGGGTTCGAACAAACAACCCAACCATGCTAAACACACACAAAATCAAACGTGCAGAAGGACAGAGCTTTCATGTTCTCCTTGGGTCTAAAGCTTTCGCCTATACGCATGCGCAGGCCAGAAATAGCCCGTCATAGTACCCGACCACCTGGTTACCACCTCCCAGGCCGACCGAAGGACTCCACAACGTCTGAATCTCGCTGTCTGCCTCACATTAACTTCCGGGTACGGCAAGATCATCAGGGCTGAAACAACGCCATGAGCCAGTCACGAACATCTTTGAGCCGAATTTTGAGGTCCAGTCGGCTTTCTGGAAGACCTGTCACTTGACGGGACTGAGGTAGCGGGAAGTGAAGGAGGTTTCCAGCGTCAGGCCAGATGGCGGCGGTAACAACCCTAAACTGTGTCAACGCTTGCTCGGGAAATGCATTTCAGTGTTTCGGAACGCTCGTCGAGCAAACACATGCCGCCACTGGGGGTGCGTTGGCGGAATCTGAGCAAGAAAAGGCAGTACTGCTCGGACTCGCGAAATTTACAATAGACGACGGGAATGTAACACCTTTTGGCCTAGGAGGCGAGTCGGTCGCTCCTCGTTATTCGATCGACCCGCTCAGTCGTGTCAAGGCAACGTATATCAGGTTCGCGTTGCGAAACAAAATTCTTGACAACAGCCATCAGCATGTCCCAATGTTGATTCCCGAAGCTCCCCATTGGGAAGTGCTCCGGAGACATGTTAGAACTCCAAAGATCATGGCAATACCCGTTACACAGGCACCGTCGGGGTCCGCGCCAACGCTGGGCCTGGACTGTTCCCTGCGACGTCATTGACATCCCACCTGCACGAGCCAGCACCGGCGGCGTCAGACGAATGTTGTCCAATGAGAAATGGACATCAGTAGCCATGAGTTTCAGAAAAGTAAGCAGTTTTTTGTTGTTTTGTGTTACAATTCTCCGGCACGGAAGCAGCCGACTCGGATGCGGAGATGTCCAAGCAGGCTGCCGATCGCCAGCCGACGCTGATCGCGTGAACAGGCTAGAGCCTAGCCCCCCAGAGCATCTGTCACTGACCAAACGCACCACAATGATTGGCTCAGGTAACCTCGTCTCAATCTACTTGCGGGACAATCCAGATCGACGAGCCAGGCACGACGAATGTTGGAAACGAGCCGAGCTTCCCAGCTCTGGATCATTTACATGTCTTTGTGTACCTTCCCCTCAACATCCGCAGCCACGGTACGTGCGCATGTAGAGAAACACCAGCAGAACCCACCCGATCGGGCCTTCCAGTCTCACCCTTGATTGCTGCCCCAATTGAGAAGAAAGCGCGACTCAGAGTCGCAGAAGAACACTGGTGTGGTGTTTCGCGTCACGACTCAGGCTGGGGAACCTCGTTGAAGAGCCTTGGCCACTCACAGCTCTCGTACTGCAACTGCTGTTATAGTATCTCCTCCGCGGACTTGTCCAGAGCATTTCAGCCATTTTGGGCAACCATACACCTTCAGAAGTCCAAATGTCGTATCGCGGCCGACCAAGTAAGGGGTGTGAGCCGTGTCGAGCTCGAAAGGTCAAGGTGAGTTGCCATTGAACACATGCTGTTATCTACCGGTGGTTGTAGAACGCACCCTTGCTTATCCCGTGATTACTTGCTTAACAAAAGTCTCGTCTGTCTTTCGAGAACGTCACTGACATTCGTGGCTTAGTGCGACGAGACCAAACCGGCCTGCAACAGATGCACAAAATCCAACCACGAATGCAAGTATCGAGACCAGGCAGACCTTCTCTTCCGCAACCAGACTGCGTTTGCAGCGCAAAGAGCCGAGGATTCGTGGAGGAAAAGGTCGAAATCTCATCAACGAACGCTCAGTACCAGCAGTGACAGTCGAAGATCGCCTTCCAATGAGAGCATCTCACCTACACCGCGAGTTCGACACGCATCTATTAGCGGACCTCAGCGGGACTCACCAACTATCTACGAAGGGCATACAGACTACTCTGATTATGCTGCCACTATCCCAAGATTCGATGATCTGTCTATTGCGCCTGAACTTAAGCCAGACCTTCGTCGGTTAGCCTATGAACGATTCCTCTACGATTTCGTCATACTTGAATCGCCAAACCACCCACAGGATGAGCCATCCGACTCTTTATGGAGCTTCATCCCTGTACTGTACAACAGGGCGGCCGAGGACTCGTGTGTAGCGACGGTCGTCAATGCGGTTGCCTACGTCAACTTCGCAAACCGCTGCAACGCACCCCACGCTGAAGCACTCGGCGAGGAGTGCTTGGGAAAAGGCATGCTTTTGCTGTCAAAGATGATCGCAGACAAGAAACAGGCAATGTCAGATGAGGCCTTGTGCTCTGTGTATTTGATGGGAGTGTATGAAGTATGGAGGAGTACTCGTAGATGACTGAGCGGTCGCTAATTGTGCACAGAATATCAGCTCACAACAACGGCAAGGAACATACATTGCGCATTCAAATGGCGCGAATGCATTGGTCAACATGCGTTCTATTGAACAATTCTACAGTAATCCAGTCTCCGCCAGACTGTACGAGGTAGCATATTCCCAGATGGTAAACTCCCAATTTTCTTACAGTTGATTGACCCTTTCACGCAGCTGATACACTGGCAACAGCTGCTTGGTAACTTACATGCCGGGAAGCCACCTCCATTACCTGTCAACGACGCCATCAACGTGCGGCAACACTTACCCAGCATGTACAACCAGACCGGGATATTCGTGATGCAGCTTATACATAGGGAAGCCCGACTACACGCCAAGTGGCACGAGATCAAGCAAAGCGCGACTCCGCCGACTACACGGCGGGACCTTGCGGAACTGCTGCAGGCCGCGCTCGACCTGGATCAGAAGTACCAAGCGTGGGAGGTCAACATTCCGACTATCTGGAGGTACAAGATGGAGCCCAATTCGCCGGAAGTCCGCGCGACATACGATGGAAAATGGCAAAAGCTTGTTCTCAACAGTCGAGGCGCGCCGGAAGAGATTCACTCGTACTCAAACCTGAAGAGATGCTGGGTTTGGGGCTTCTACCGGACAAGTCGCATCTTCTTACTTCGCGACCTACTCGAGATTTTGAACTGGATGTTCCGCCTCCCAGAAGCAGACCCGGTCATGGCTGCCCCCCTCTCGTCCAGCTTCGCCAGTCCATTCCCGCTCGAGGACGAAGTTGCTCCAGTCACCTTCGACAGCACAGCTCTCCGCGTGCACCACTCCTTCGCGACGGTGCACCTCGTCAACATCATCGAGAAGAGCTGCTCCGCGATCCTCGGCAGCTTCACTGTCCCCGTGTACGGCAAATCCTACGAGGACGTCATGGGCATGCGTGGCTACGTGAACCTCTGGCCTCTCGGCATCATGGACGCCGTTCTCCGCTCCGGACTCGTGCCAGACTCGCAAGCGCCCGCCAGCCCGCCCAGCAGCGGCCCACACTCTCCCCAACCCCACACCTCACCCGCTCCCGTTCCAGACGTCCTAACGCAGAATATGCACCAGGCGTACCCCACACCATCGCCCCACGCTGGCCACAGCCCCGACCCCATCAAGCCCGACACCGACATGCCGCGCCGTCCCTCGCACCACCACCGTGCCGATTCCAAGAGTACACCCCTGTGGAACCCGTCAGCGCCCAAAACCCACATCTTCGACTCCAGCGCGCCACACCCCTACGACCACCCCGTCAACCTCCCTACCCTGGACTTTGACATCACAAAGCCGAAGAAGATTGATGTTGCAGCGAGAAGGGAGTGGCTGAACTGTATGCTGTACTATGTGGCGACGGAGCTGGGGATCAAGAAGGGATTGTATGTTCCGCTTACTGAGGGGCTGCTGGGAACGGTTCGGGAGAAGGTTGAAAGGGCGTTGGGGAGGGGATAGTTATGTAAAAGAAGGGGTTTAGGTTGGGTTAGTTCATTGTAGATAATTGCGCAGGGATGTGTGTAATGTGGGACGAGGGGGATGGATGATGAGATATGAGCACTGTACTTTTGCAACCGCGATTGCAATTATGCCTCAATCGAACGCGGAGTTGTTCACAAACGCGAAACAGACAGATATGGTGTGCAGATGCATGGCCATTGGAAGAAGGTTGTCGTGTCGTCTCTCATCCAAGGCCTCGGTACCCCCACGATGCTGAAATTATCGGCACTAGCTCTCATTGCTGGATATACCACGTTTAGCTTTCTCCAAAGAAAAGCTCACCATGAACAGACAGGCTCATACCACCGCGCCCGTTGGACAGCGACCTCCGTCTGCCACGCCACGCGCGCTGATTGGCCCCGCCCCGCTGACGTAACACCCACGAACTTTCCATCTGCCACACCATCCGCATCTGCACGCATCAACAACACAGCATCGCCCGCTCTCACCGCGCAAGAGACGCCACCCATACGCAACTTCTAAGGAATCACGTCTGTAAGAGCAAGGAACTGTGAAAATGGATATCCGTCTCCTGCGTCCCAGCGATATCCCGCATGTCCAGCTGGCGAATATCACGAATCTGCCCGAGAACTACTTTTGCAAGTACTACCTGTATCATGCGATGAGCTGGCCGCAGTTGAGCTATGTGGCTGTCGATGTGAGTTTTGACTGATTTGGTTGTGTGGGGGGAGAGATTGTTTTGAAGAGCATGGCCGAGGGGAGGGAGAAGGACAGCGCAGGGCAGGACGTGGGGAAGCTGCATGACAGGTGCCCGGGGGGATGAGATGAGAGGAGAAAAGGAAAGAAGAAAGAAGCAGCAGAAGAGACGGCGTCGCGCCTCGGCCTTTTCAGCTTTTGAACGAACGCTGCATACATGTCCACAGACAGTACGCTGACACGCGGCCCAGGTCTCGCGGCCGCCAAAGTCGCCGTACGATCCGCCCAAGATCGTCGGCTACGTGCTCGCCAAGATGGAGGAAGAGCCCGCGGACGGCATCCCGCACGGGCACATTACCTCGCTGTCGGTGATGCGGACGCACCGACGGCTGGGGCTGGCCGAGAAGCTCATGAGGCAGAGCCGTGAGTTTGCTTTCGTTTTCTTTTGCGTTTACAGCAACATTGACATTTCGCCTTTCCGCTCTGACACTCTCTAATCCAACCTCACCCGTATACTCGCATATCCAAGCTAACGCGCAAACCGTCAGAACGCGCCATGGCCGAAACCTTCTCGGCGCAGTACGTGTCGCTGCACGTGCGCAAGTCCAACACGGCAGCGCTGCACCTGTACCGGGAGACGCTCGGGTTCAGCGTGGAGAAGGTGGAGGCGCGGTACTACGCCGACGGCGAGGACGCGTACAGCATGAAGATGGACCTGAGCAAGATTGAGCGGGATGAGATTGAGGAGGAGCGCAGCGAGGGCGTCGACGAGGGGGACGAGGTGGGCGAGGGGATGCGCAAGGTGGCGATTGGGCGGAAGAGGGGCGTGGAGGGGTTGGTGGAGGTGGTGGCGG
Source organism: Stagonosporopsis vannaccii (assembly GCA_028584115.1). NCBI lineage: Eukaryota > Fungi > Ascomycota > Dothideomycetes > Pleosporales > Didymellaceae > Stagonosporopsis > Stagonosporopsis vannaccii. The sequence continues at coordinate 2,015 of VWXS01000080.1, read as the reverse complement.
GGAAGGAGGTGGCTGCGTAGGGGGGGGGTGTATGGATCTGCAGATGTGGGGGCTGCTGTCGACGCAGCTGTGGGCGTAGAAACGCACTGTACTGCCAAGGAGGAAATGCCATTATTCCTCATACAATCAATGGTGCACGACAGTTCCAAGGAAATGTTGATGTTCCTCATAAAGTCAGTGGTGCACTATAGTGTTAAGGAAGGAAAGGCATTATTCCTCGTGCAATCATGGTGCATTATAGCTCTAAGGAAGGAGAAGGTATTATTCCTCGTACAATCAATGGCGCATTATAGCTCCAAGGAAAGTTGTTATTCCTCACACAGTCATTGTGCATTATGGGTCAGGGAAATGGTGTTATTCCTCACACAGTCAATGGCACCTTATAGTTCCAAGGAAGGAAAGTTATTATTCCTCATACAGTCAATGGTGCACGATAGTTAATGGAGAAAACGTTACTTCCTCACACAATCAACACCGAAACACCGTGCAAAGCAAAACAAACGCCGTCGCTGTGCCGCGAACCCGCCTCGGTGTGGGTATCATAAACAACCGTCCTCCGTCGTAGAACCAAGCGTAACCGCGCTCCCATCATCTTCCCTCTCTTTCATGTTCCTCATCCTGCGACCCCGTCCGTCGATCAAAGTGAAGGCGCTCCTACATCAACCCCCCCAACACAACCTTGCCCACGCCGCCGACCTCGCCCCTCACGCCGGCGCGACAACTCTCCTCAAACTCGCGCACCATGCCGGCGAGCAGGATCTTGCGCACGCGGGCGTCGGCCTTGGCAAACAAATCGCCGACGGTGGTCGGGACGCCGTGGCCGGCGGCGGCGACACTGTCGGGGGTGGACAGCATGGTCAGCATCTTGGTGTAGCAGTCGATGAGGACGTCGCACAGGCTGGCAAAGGTGGAGAAGAAGTCTGGGTCAAAGGGCAGCGAGGGGGTCTGCAGGTAGACGTACGACTCGCCGGGGTTGAGGTCATCGGTGGAGGCGGGGTCGAGCATGGCTGCGAGGCCGGCGGGGTCGCTGCTGAACGACGACTGCGGGGTGAGCAGGGGGAAGTCGCCCGTGGCGGACGAGGAGCGGCGGCCCTTGCCGCCCAGGTTGGCGCGCTTGAACATGTGGGGGATGCGGGCGCGCGAGAGCGAGGGGGCGGAGCCGTCGGTGGGGTGCATCGACTGGTACTGCTCGAACTCGAGGAGCAGGGCGTTGAGGGCGCGCAGGTAGTCGAGCGGCGAGGTGGCGTGCAGGTCGAGGATGGTGGGCAGGCTGAAGCCGAGGAGCAGGTACTGGGTGGCGCGGCGGGACTGGGCGCGCGGCGTCGACGAGGGCAGGCGCGCGAGGTCGCTCTTGGAGAAGAGGAGCGTGTTGAACCAGTAGATGCGGCCCTCGTGGCTGGGGACGGTTAGTCTGAGCAGGCGGGGGAGGGGCTGGTGAGCAGGCAAGGGGGATAGCAGAAGGAGGGGCTTGTGAGCAGGCAAGGGGCATGACAGAAGGAGAGGACGCACGCTTTGCGCAGGTAGTCGAGCGTCGAGATGCGCTTCGAGGCCAGCTCGTGGATGTGCTGGAAGACGATGCTGGGGTTTGCGCCGTTGGGGACGGGGACGGCGGCGGCGGCAGCGGGGGGCAGGCCGGCGTTGCTCGCAGAGCGCGTCGTGGCCATGAAGGGCGGCTTGTCGAGCGGCGGCAGGGCGGCGGCGGCGGCGGCGGCAGCGGCAGCAGCAGCAGCAGCGTCGGGCTTGACGCTGTCGCTGCTCTTGGACTTGGTGCGGGCAAAGGTCGCGATGGACAGGGTCGGGCGCGAGGCGGCCAGCGGGGCGGCGGGCGGCACGCTCTTGTCGGGCGACAGCGAGACCGAGTGCATCGTCGACGTGGAGCGCTGGCGCGAGTGCGACGAGGCGGCGCTGCGCAGCGACGTGCTGCGGCTCCGGCGCAGCTGCAGGCTGAGGTCGCCAACGGTGCTGGAGATGCTGTGCCGCTGGCGGGCGCGCTTGGGCGGCGTCGAGGGAGGGCG